>JAFBJU010000664.1:1753783-2014394 GCA_016785305.1 Colistium nudipinnis | reverse complement strand
ATCTTTAGATGCCCATGTCCTCTCTGTGGATGATGATTGCTGCATTCCTTGGTATTCATCTGAGCAGCTACTTACCCACATTTAAGCGTCTGGGTCAAAATGACCCGCAACATCATCTTTGTATACAAACTCTGCACAGACATTCTACTACACATCAAGGTGTCCAGATTTTACACACCAGTTCATGACCCAAGATGAGGAAAAGTCACAAAATTGTAAGAAGAAAAAGAAAGGATAACCAGTACTTTGGTCAACATGAAAACTGAAATGGGTCAAATTGACCCTTAACATAATACAAGGGTTAAAAAATTACACATGCTTCCAGACATTACAGAGGGCCTACCAGTTTTCACAGATAGTGAAATCAGGAATTGCATTTGACCTTTAGGCACATTAGCAGAGGGCTTTGATTTCTAATGCAGCACCACAGTGGAACGCCACACCAACTGAGCAGCCAACAGCCCATTTGAATAAAAATGAAAAAAAAAAACATTTATCAGAGGAAAACGATTTCTCTTCGAAGCAGATGGAAAATAAAAATGAATCACCTCAGAAGGCGTCAAGGTGTTGTTAATTTAAGATGGGTTCTGTGTTTTTTTATTTTTATATTTTTTACTTCACTGTTTTTTGTATTCTCTTTTTCCTCCTTTTGTTGCCCTCGTCTATAGAGCCTGACAATTTCAATATCTCAGCCTATCTAATAACAGACATTCCTCTGTGAATTCCCTCTGCCTCATCTCGCTCTGTGTCATGGCCTCCTTCTCTTTCCCCTTCGCTTGCTCTGTGAGAGCATGCCTCTCTATATCTTTCTCTTCCCATCCAACCCATTTCGATCTGAATCAGTTTAATTAAGTAACAAATGCTGTCGGCATAGTAACAGCCAATCCAATTTATCATGGGAAATAGTCTGTGAGACACACAGGTTGCTTGGCAACAGCCAATGGTGGCACAAGATGCAGCAGTGACAAATTGCACAGGATGCTGATGCAGGTGACGTTTGAGTGGCATGGCGAAGGGAGGTGAGACTTGATGAATGCGAGATATGGAGATCAAGGACACGGATATATCCACCTCTCTTTTACCAGCATCAGGAACATTAATTTGATAAACCTAAACTGTAACCTAACATTTATCCCAAACCTGTGGTTCCCAGCATGGGCGTCGACACGCTTCCAGTGTGTCACGGTTCATGCATGTGAAGGGTCACCAGATGATTAAGGATAGAATTGAAGAAAAATGTTACTCTGCTACACAAATTGAAAATCACTCATGGAAATGTTTGCTTTTTTTTTAAACGTTTAACTTGTTATAAACCTAAGTGTGCTAAGTAACACAATTCTTGCTCTACTGGAAAATCACTTCAATGTAAGCGTATTTTCCTGGGGACCGACCTTCAGCTTTTCACAAGCAAATTTAAAAGCTTTCATGAATCGGCTATACGTTAACTTCCTGCTGCGCTGCAACAATCAGGGACAGAAAAGCAACCATTTATCCAGATGAAAATGTCACTGATTATTACGTTGCTGCAAATGCAGCGCTTTAGCCACAGCCCTGAAGTGATTTCAGCCTTCAATACCATCACTGAGGGATTGTATAAACCACATTTCTCTGCCTTTTTGAGATGTGGAGTTTGCGATTAGTACTGGAACAGGGAAATTATTCATTTTATAATGCATTTGGCAGCTCTTCTCTTGCATTACTATGGAACAATGTTCAACTATATATCAAGTGAATTAAAGGAAACAATTGCCACTGTCATATGCATGTCCTCTGATGTGATTCAGAGTGGTCCAGCTGGTAGGAGATCCACTTTCTTAGTGTGATATCCGAATATGCAACCATTGCCTGCATTGGGCAACTTGTAACTGATACTCAACAGTGCTGCTGTCCAACTGTATACTTTGATAGCAATCTTTGGCCGTTTCTCTATACAACACGAATAGTCCGAAAAGTACTTCTCTTTGACACTTAAAGCAATGGTTGGTGGTTCCATAATTTGTGGAATTGAAATGAATCGCTGCTGTATGTGGTTAGTACCCTCCCCTAAAATTCCCAATCTTAGCACAAGACTGTTAAGAAAAAAATGGTACATGCTCATTAGAGCATTCTATAGTGTGTAATAGACGTTATTGTTCAGCCACAATACATGTGACATAGTATAGCATAATGTATAGCATACTATTTCATCCATACAAATACATTTTATAAAATGTCAATTAACTAATATTAGGATTTTTTAGCTCGGTTCAATCTGATTTAAGGATTGTGCATCCACATCGATGACTTTAAATGAATTGCCAAAATAAAATCACATCTCTTGTCAATTTCATTCGCTGTTTTAGGACTTGTCATTTTTTATGCCATTGGTTTAGCCATGATAGTTGCCATTGGCTTGAACTGTGTTGTGCTGCCTGGAATAAATAAAGTCAGCATTCTGACTGACACTTCTAATATCTATTTTTAAGAGTCAGCTTATAATTGTGAGTGATGGGCTATTTTCCGATTACAACACGTCCAGCCAAAGTTTTGTTGATTTTGCATGACTGAAGTAATGTATAATAATAATTGTGCTCATGCTTTTCTCTGGACCCTTTTCAGTTATTCGATGCGCAGAGGGCTCTGTTAAGTAATGTTCATTATTATTAACAAACAAGCCATGTTCATTCAATCCGAAGGAGTCAGGGAGTTTCTTAATAAATTAATATATTATTGGAAATGTTTATATAAACGTTATCCTTTTTGTCCAAAGATATGTGTGTGTATTAGGTACCCCTTTGTGAGTTTAGGCTGTGTAGCAATCTACTATAACTGGAATCACACTGTCATTCCTGTCCTCATATCCCAGTTAAAGAGCTTTAATATCAGTCCTGTTTACTGTGTTGTCAAGACACACATTCAAAGAGAAAAGTTGGGCTCAGACAGGCTCCAGATTTTCATGACTATTGTCACACACACAGTGTGGAGCCATTTCAATTGCAACAAAGATGTTTGGTGTGATGTATATCCTTGATATGTTGCCTCTCTCCAGTGCACAGTCCTATCATAAACCCTAGCGGCCCTAACGAATGGCGCACTCACTGGACTATGTGGTTACATGATGAAAGGTATTCATCACATATGCATTATTCTAATCCATTTTCTGTCAGGATAACTGCTGTGGCCGTTACACTGACGCCGTCGTCAAGCGCCGATTGGTTGCTGCTCGGCACTGCCCGTGAAATTTATACTTTCCATAAGTACTCATAAAACCTCCAAAGCATTACTGAGCAGGGAGAGTCACCCCCACCCAGATACCCCATCATCACCACCGTGACCACAGCACCCAACACCCAAGTCAAGACGACAAATGCTGATAGCAAAGTCATTCAGACAAATAGACAAAATGCGTAATTGTACAGAACTGTGCAGTAGCAAACCCAATAAAGAGCAGTAGGCATAATTATTTTCTTTATTTAGCACACATATAAAGATGCCTTAGAACGAGTTGGACTAAGATCTAAATGACCAATTACAAAGGTATATGAGGCCTCCATCATAACAGCTGAAGGCATCTGCTACCCTAAAGTGCTTCCTGCATTTCACTTACACACTGTGTATATACATATATAATATATGTGCATTAAAGGGAAATACCCACACTTAATAGAACAGAGTTTGTCCGTCTACTTTCTCACATGCCCTTCGAACATGGTTCAAGGTCATTTCAGCCATTTAGGCGTCAGGAGAGACTGACTCACGTGTGGAAAGCGCTAAGTACCGGTGTTACTGTACCCAAATCTGTATGCGCCCTCAGATCCAATCACTCAGCCACATTTGGAGGTGGTCTCTGGGACGCATAATGCCAGATATATTTACATGTGTGAACGCAAATGTGTCCCCAGCATGCATTAACGACCAGCTACTCAGCTGATCCCTCACTAACTTGCTACCGTTTCATTACATATTAAGAATATTTTTACACTTCTCAGTGTCCATATGTTGAATTGTGATCACCAAAACAATATGTACACATGATTTCTAATTTGTCATTGTTAAAATCTTATTCCATGGTCGAGCTGCACGTAACATATTAGTTCACCAAGCCCCTCCTATATTCTCAGTTTCTATCTCTACCAGCCATTATACATACTGACACACCAACCCAGTCTCAAGAATATTTGTGGGACTGTTGAAAATGTATCTATTGATTTGTGGCCAACAATCTGCTCTCGATAAACGTGGTGCTGGCCATGCCATATCAAAAACCAATGTATTTCAATGAGGAGGGTTAATGGTTCTGGACACACGTTTTTCCAGCATCTGTGCGCACGCAGAGTGCACCGTTTCATCCGTTGTTTTCCACTTTGTCCTTATTTCAATTTTCGGCAAATATTCATCTACAATTGATCTAACTTCATGACGGTTTCATATCTTGCCTTCTCAGCACCTTATACAGTGAAATGATGTTGCTTATGTTGGATAAAATTAAACCAGGTCCACATGTCTAATGGGAATTCTGACTGATGAAACGGAATGAGAAAGGTGCAACTTGGAGAATACAATCTGACGGTATATTAATAAAATAAAAAAAAGCTCTGCATGTTACCATGGTGGCGATGCCAGCCAAATGTTAGGGTTACTCTACTTGCCTCTCGATACTCTTCACAATCAGATAATATGAAATTAATAGTGCTCCAAGCAAACAACTGCGCGCGCACACGCTTCAATGTTTATTCCCTTCATTATGTACACACGGAGCTTAAAATCTAACATTATATTTCTGCAAAGTATTCAATCGAGTCCAATGTACTCGTTCCAGGCGGTCAAGACACATGAGTCCATTCATATCTGCACTGAGCTGCGTCAAGCCAGTATGAGCGCCTGTCGCTGAAGAGACTACACTACCCAGAATCCCCATCTCTGCTTCCAGAACCTTGGCAGTGTGTGTGCGCAGGTGTGTGTGCGTGGAGCGATATTAAAAAGAGAAAATCAGACAACTCCAAATGTTGTATTCTTTACAGTCTAGCTGATTGCTTGCGATACTTGAAACATATTTTTTTTTATTTCAGTGTAAAGCATAGTATCTAGAGGTACTGGTAATCCTTACCCTAACCCTTGGCTGGCATCGTCACCACGGTAACACATGGATAAACACACTGATAACAAACACAACTGTAAAGTCAGAGTGGTCAAAGAAACCATCTTTCGTGAATGGAAACGATGACCCCATGAATTTGCATCTAGAGATCCGCTCACAAATGGACAGAGGAGATGGCAGGTTTTAAAAAAGTCTCAGTGCTGATCAGATCTCCCAGGATTTATGTTAATACTAGGACCTAAACAGGACCTGAGCATCTTTCTGGCTCATTGTGGACCTAAGAGGGGCTCTATGTTATGTTGTGTCTCATGTTTATGGTTTTTATGGTATATTTTTTTTAAATAACATCAATAACATCAGCGTAAAGTGCAATTTGAAACAAACAGGCTGCAGGCCGACTAGTCCTGCTTTTATTTAAAAATGCTGGATATTAGCCTTTGGAACAAATATGCAAAAAGAAGGCTTCGCGGAGGAGAAATAAAGGGAAAAGGGGGGATGGGGGGTAGGCAATCAAGGTTAGCCGTGGTCCTCGGCTGGACTATAAATCTCTGTCTATTTCAATCGCCGCCGTGGCCGAAACGGTGTAAAATTCGAGCTGGGATGTCATCAATTTCTGTTAGCTCCTCTGTCCCTTTCTGTGCCGGTCGGCGGGCAGCCGTGATGGATTGATTTTGTCACTTGTGCTCAGTTCACAGTATGTTAACATGGAAGGGCAGAGTTGGGTTATGGAGAGAGGGTTATTAGGGGCTCGGCGAGGACTGGACTTCTCTCTCCCTCTCTTCTTGTGGAGGTCTCTCACTCCGTCTCCCATCCCTGTCACTCCGCCTTACACTCAATCAATATACCCACTCTCTCATTCATCACACCCCATTCCCTTCCACATCTGCATCTCCTTTATCGCCACATACCTGCACCTCCCCCCTCTTATCTGTGGCTACCTCTTCACCGACTGTCTCCACCTACTCCACCCAAGACCTGTCACCCTATTTTACACTCTTCATCTGCATGTGCCATGTCTATTTATCTCCTCACCTCCACCTATTCCTATTCCTATACCCTTCTACCACCACCTTGACCTTGTCCCATATACCCGTACTCATCCTGCTAGTATCCATCCCTCTTGTGTCTTTAAAACGGCAGCTGTACTGACCCTTGGGTTGAGACCAAGCAATATCAAAAACTCGGACTGTGATGAAGTCTGTGCCTGAAGTAAAACCTCTTCCTTAGATGCCTCCATATTTTTCTGATAGGGATGTAGTTTAAGATAAGCTGCAATTGTGAAAACAAGTTCCAGCATGGATATTCAGCTTTTAAATTTCTCTTATAAACAATTGAAAGTCGACTGACAAGTTCCTCAACTTCAGTAACAAACAAAAATCCTCAACACTGTCAAACTTGCAGTTTAATTTATGACCTTTGAGCCCCAGGTACCCTACACAAAGGTCTCTTGGTCTCGGTCAACATACGTATGGTATGGAAACACATTTTTATACATAATAAAAAATGATCATTATAATTATTAATTATTAATTTAAAAAGGAATCATTGTCTGAGTGGGCAAATAAATATTGTACCATGTTTGATGAATACACAGACAGAGATGTTAAGTTTTTGCTGCACAGAAGCTGAGAGCAAAGACTGCCTAGCACCTGGAAAACTGTCACAATGAGGTTTGACACTATCACAGCCGAACAGTGATACTGAAACCTCTGCTCGCTGACCTTTTCTGATTGCTTGTGCTACAGACACTGCACAGAGGTGCTGGGCACCCAGTGTTTATTGCCGAGACACAGTTTCAGCATGCAACAGTATTCTAAAACATGTGATGTCATTATGTCTTTCCTCTTAAGGAAGTTAATGTGGCGTAAACAAATAAGATACATTTTAACAATGAGTGCAGCATTAAAGCATATGTTTAATCCGTGGACCACCACAGGTTCTTCCTGTCTCACTTCGCACTTTCCAATAAAAATTCCAGGACATTGTGTGACATTTATTGAAGTCAGGTCTCTTTGCTTCCTGTCCGCCATACCTCCATTTTGCATTAACTGTCGTAATCCTCTTTGCCTACCATCCCTCTACTGTATAGTCTTGCGAGAGAGCAGTTACTGCATCAGACATAAACCTAAAGCAAAACCCAAAAGTTCAAGAAGCAGGAGCTAATCCTCTCGGACCCCCTGGGTGGAATCCATGATACACAGATGACCAGACAATGTGCTGTCACAAAACTCATTATGCAGTGCCTTTACATCTTTTCTGGGGATCAGTCAACACGACTGAAATGCTGCAGCACCTTCTTGACTTGTACAACCCAGGATCATTTTCACTCAAGTGTCATAATTACTCGGATGCTCGAGGACACAATCAAATTTTATAATGTCAAAAGATGACCTTTGGTAGTCACTAATGGGACTACCACGAGAGTCCATCACTGCTTAAATACTGGCAGAAAATCAGTCTCTTTTCTTCAGCGCTGAAGCTTTCATGTGATTTACAGCATTTAAGCGCGGTTTGACTATACTTAAGGAATCCTCAAATACACACTTCAGATTGTTGCCTCTTTGTTGACTTCCACACAGCCTGTCTCTTGTTTTATCCTGAGAGAGCTGGAGTTTCTTTTGGATGATTCAGCTGGTTAAGCACTAACATTTGGTTCCCATTAGCCTATGCTGCATTCGTGTGACATTATGTTCAGAAACTTCATAAATGACGTACCCTATACATTTGTTTGCTCAGTTTGTAGTGATGGAAGTATAGGTTGTGCTTCCTAAAATAACTCTGGTGGTGATAACAACAATTACCTGAACTCACTGCACATTGCGCTTTGATCATTTGATAAAAGACACTAACCTAAACGGACTGCACTGCATTATTGCATTATGACAACTTTGATAAACGACAATAACCTAAATGCACGATACACTATATTGTATTAAAACGACAATAACCACGCACTGTATATTGTATTTATGATAACTGCTAATATCACACACATACTGCATATTGTATATATGATCACAACAATCCCTTCACTTCATTTATATTGTATATATTCTCTGTCACTTAACTGTGCTCAGACACTTAGATTGTTATCAAACACTTCATTGCTACCGGACTCTTAAACATGACTTCTACATTCTTCCCTTAATGTCGTATGTCTTATGTGTTTATTCACTTGCGCTGTACACCAAGTTAAATTCCTGTGTACCTGTACATTTGGCGAATACAAGCAATTCTGATTCTGATGGAATCAAATCCTAGTGTCAAGCCTCTCCATTGTTTCTTATTGGTTGTCACAGAATTGATGTTACACCATGGCATTCAACATATTGCCACATTACTTCTGGTAGCAAACTGCATTGTGGGTGTGGGTGCTTGAAATGTCAGTATTAGGGCAGGGGCGTTGTTAGTCAAGGCAGATGCTGTAGCGGCAGCACTAGTATATTTCACTGATACAGATCTCATGCTTTCTGACAGTAATGGTACTTATGGTAATGTCCTCCATGAACCAGACATGGCCCTGTGCACTTGCAGACACAGCTCCCCAATCCAACTCTGATTTACCACCACACAAGATAAAGGCCTGAGCTGTGTGATATTATGATTTTAAATTTCAAATTCTGTAACTGTCATGGTCACATCTATCCACCAATAAACATTGAAGGGTTTGTTTAAAATAACCGTCTTTACATCAGATAAAGGACACAGGACAAATCCATTTCTGACGAAATTAGATTAAATACATGACCTCGAAGAGATTGTTATTTTCTATGAAAAGATTGATAAGTTGATCTAGACGCATAATAATATATAAAATAGAATTCATTGGAATCTGTGCTTCTGTAGAGTATCTTGTCTTTACCACCTCCTGAGGGAAATATCAGACTTTTCAGCTACTACTACTACAACAACAACAACTGCTGCATATGTTCATAGACAGAGCTCCATTTTTTTATGAAATCACTCATTAACGCCATACAATTGTGCTGGAGTGGCCTTCACCACTCACAAAGTCAACACACAGTACATACAGCAAGTGGTGAAATGATAGAAAACAGGTGAAACATATAATGACTGCATCTCATAATTGATAATTGCCTTGCAAAACAAGCCTTCAACTCAACTGCGCAGAGAATGAAAACTCCACAGTTTGGATTAGGCTGTCGTTCATGACCACTTTGAAAGTCTTCCACAAATATAACCACATACACCAGGGGTGGGCAAACTACGGCCTGCGGGCCATATCAAACCCGGTTGGGCTGTATAATTCGGCCCTGCTGTCTCTAAACAGCACTGCAACCCCCCTTCATCCTTACAAAGGTCAGGCACATTGTTTTCATTTTTCTTTTTCATTCAGGCGATGCACGGTGGTAATGCCAAACAATCTACTCTATATACTGTAGTCATCCTGGATGAAGAGCGAGTTAACTTGACCCCTCCATAATTGGGCTTTAATAAAGAATGGAGGATGAATATGGCATTCGTTCACACATTGTCAACTTGTCATTATCCTTGTACTCCATCACACAATACAGCTGTGGGCTAACTCACTGCAGGTTAAATACAAATGAAACACAGTATAATGTCAACGTGAGATTTTTAACTTTCTTTAGAGTGCCTTCAATAGTCTCTTATCCCACAACATCAATCTCTCTTCATCCAAAAGTAGACATTCCATCCTCTCTACCTTTCTCCTCTCTGTTTTGAATATGTGTTTTTCTGTTTATTATTAGCAGACTTGGTGCTTCATCATCCTGTGAAAATTCATATCTGCTGAACATAAGGGACAGGGACAGCTGGGAATCAATCTTTTGTGCTCGGGCAGATAAACACAAGACACAATCAGAGGGAGAAAAGACAAACGAAGGGAGAAGAAGAACAGAGGAGAAGAGGGCCTCATCTCCTCATCCCGGTGGTGATGGATAGCAGGAGTAAAAATGTTGGGACAGTATTATGTAAATTAAGGACGCATTCTAGCATGGCCTTGATGATTATGGGGAGACGTGAATGATGTTTTTGGGTCCCCAGGCACTCCCACCAGGGCGTTGTTATTTCTCTTCCTTCCAAACCACCCCTGGGGCGAAATCAGTGACCCAAGCTTCTCCCTGCTGCCACCCCAATACATCCACTCTCACACACACAATAAAAAATTAAGCAAGAGAAGAAAAAAAATAGGAGAAAAATGACTTACAAAACGACAAATGTGAGTAAATACTATGTCTCCTCATCTTCATCTATCACCCTATCTTCCTATTGTTGAAGGGATATACAAAGAATAGACAAAATGAGAACGTGAGGTAATATATGGGCTAGTATCGGGTTAGGTTCGAAGGACTGGAGCACATTGAAAGATTTAAAGAAGACTCAGATGCGGGTGCTTCAACATTTTAATATGCCAGCTTTAGTTGTATAGCAAGTATGTAATGGAAGAAGATTGAAAATCAGAAATGTAAACCAGAAAATAAAGCAATATCAAGTTCACACAATCTCCATTCTATCCCTGTGAAAAAATATTACACATCAACCTTCATCCATCACAATATCCCACTTGGCCACTAACACACTGTTCTGGGGATGGAAATTTGACTACAAAAATATTGTTCTGGATCTGTTCTTTTGTCAAATATTGCTACTCCTACTCTTACTACTACTACTATTACCAATGTAAGTTTACAAGTTGATTCAAGTCTAGGTCCAAGAAAAGAGGAATCAAAGCTTTATCGATGAGGAGAAGAATCCGGTTTGGGTTTTCAGAGTTCTGGGGGAAATGGCCAAGTGTGGGGAAGGAAGGGGAATTATAGGCTTTGGCTTGAGTGTGTATGCATATACTGGACTTACCCCATCACAGAGTGCGATGTAAACAGTGTCGGTAAAAAAATGCAGGGAAGAGCAGAAAAGCATATAGTATAAAAGTGTAAACAGTATGTGTACAAAAAAAGTGAGGGCAAAAGTACAAATAAGTAAAAAAAAAAAAAAAAAAAAAAGATGGTGTAAACGGTATAGTACAACATATACAGATGTAAACAATATGATTTGTGCAAGGAGCTGTCAGTTGTAAACTGTAAAGTGTCTTGATGTCTGCTTGATGAGTGTTGTATATGTCCGTTGTGTATCGGGGGTTAAAGTCCAGGTCCGGGAGGGACAGGGAGCGAGGGGAGAGAGTTCAGCATCCTGACAGCCCGGGGGAAAAGGCTGGTTTTAAGTCTGTCAGAGCCTGACCGGATGCTGCAGAACCTTCTCCCTGAAGGCCGAAGGCTGTAAAGTTTGTGTGCCGGATGGGAGGGTCACCCACAATGCGCAGTGCTTTGCGGGTGAGGCGGGTGTTGAAGATGTCCTGCAGTGGTGGCAGTGAGGCACCAATGATCCTCTCAGCAGTGTTCACGATCCGTTGCAGGGACTTCTGAGCCACACCGTGAAGCAGCTGCTGAGGATGCTCTCGATTTTCCCTCGGTAGAAAGTAGAAAGTGAGCGTGATGGGTGTGGGGGCTCCAGACTTCAGTTTGCGGACAAAGTAGAGGCGCTGCAGCACACCAATCACAGTATAGCAGGGGAGAAGGGGGAGGGAGCCTAGTGAATAAGAGGAGCAAGTGTGGTACTTGACACATTGCACCAGTTTAGTATTTTTTTTTTGTACCATCGCAGAAGCACAGTTATTCATAATTCAACTGTTTTCTTCCTCCTCAACACAGTCCATTACAGTGTGTAGGTTACACCCTATAAGCTGAGGCTTCTCTTAGGTGTATGGATGAGTGACAAAGCTGTACTTTGATAAAACGTTTGTGAATGTTTGTTTGGCCGTAATGAGTCAACTTTATGTGAATTCAGTTATGAAAAGTGAAATATATTTGATGATGACCTATTTATTTGAAAAAAAAAAGACTAAAAGTAAATAAAAGCCAAATCTGACAAAGAGAACTCGACAATGAACATTATATTTCAATATGAAGGATGAGCAAAGATTCAAACGTCAACAACCCACTTTGTGGAAGCAAACACAAGAGCTTTGTCATGTTCTTTGATTCCTCTAGTTCGAAGACGGATCGCTCAAGACTAGTTTCGCGGTTAACAAAAAGTTTATTACAAGAAACAAAGAATAAAAAGCTTGATCAAGGCTTCCTCAGTCCTGCGGGAAAATTAATGAAACGATTCACCTTGGAGCAAAGAACCCTGAGAGATGCGTCGCAGCGCATTAAATAATGGTGCATACATTAACAGTACATTTCCTATTGGTTTAAACTATAGGTGGGCGGTGGTTATTGACAGGTCACCTCCTTGTTGGTGCTGGGCAGGTTTGTCCAGCCCCTTCTTTGCACCTGATTGGTCCATCTTGAATGTCCTGTTTGGGTCTGAGTGTCCTTTGTGTTAAGTGTCCGTTTGCCCATGACTATATCTACGCGCATGCCCCGTAAGTCTCCGTGTGTTAAACTGATCAATATGTACTGGCCATGCAGGCTGTAACTACAGAATATGAGCACTGTACTAAATGAAAGTAATGAAATAATAAGTGATGAGTAAAACAGTAACTACATACATTTTTACCTACATACATGAATACAGTCCTACACATATACTTACATTTCTTTCATTCTAAACTGGGGTGGTGTGGGAGAAGACTTTTGCATATTCTTGGTTCAAACTCAATGTCGGGGGTAGGGCAATGTCTTGGGAATTGTTCTGATTCTCACATGGCAGTGTGAATTTACATGTCCATGCCTCAAGACGTCTGGTCTGAGTTGTGGAATAAACAAGAATATCTGTGTGGTTACATTGTTGTCTAAAACCTAACTTATACTGCTACATAAACAGCTTTTTATGAGCTTGTAAATAATAAGCTAAACATTCCTGAGTATACAACTGACCAACAGAACAACAAAATATATGTAAGCAAATATCTGCTCTGGTTATTTTAAATATTCTTAAATTGTGCACTTGTTTGCTTTCTGCATCGGCTGAGGGCTTTTCCATGACAGCTTCTGATTATGTTTATTAAGGTAGATGTTCAAGATAACAAACATTCCAGTATTGATGTTATATGACATTGTGCAGTAACAAAACAGAGCAACAGATGAGTGAATCGAGCTGAATGACTCACTGCTCTGTATTGAAAAACATCAGTAGCTGCAGTAATGATAATTGGATTAAATTAAAATTAGTAGTTCTATTATTTTAGACAGTTTGAAATGCTGAACTGAATCAGCGTGTACTGCTCCAGAGTAAAACTTGTAACCATGGTAACTGTACACAAAGATGACGACAGCTATAGCCTTTTAATGAATTGAATCCATCGAAATAAAATAGGTAGGACAAAATGACATAAAATGACCATGACAAATATGGATTTCTGTGAAAAGAAACAAAACAAGTTGCCAAGTTGCCAGTGACCATCCTCAAAAAAAATGACATACCTATCTCTTCTCTCGTCACACCGTTGCCGAGATGTCATAAAACATGTGGATATGTTTGCTTGTCATGGCTCTCAAAATAATGAAGTTCATGACATTTTGATGAAGGTAGCAGCGAAAACGGAAATGTGCAGGGGTACTAAAAGAGATAGTTGAGCTGTGACAACCAAAATGGTATCACAATATAGGCTCCCATACAAGCTGCAGAGACCAAAGGACAACCCAGACTGACGGAAATTTGTGAAACAGTCACGAAAATAAATCTATTGATTTGCTGCCACTGTAACGATTGGCTCCCAAAAATCGTGGTGCTCGCCACAAAACCAAGGTATTTCACACACCAAGACCCGTTCTATCCGTTGATTTGTACATTGTCCTTATTAAACAATATTCATGGTGAGGGGGGGGCGGGGGTTGCGATGCGATCTTCCAGTCTGTCGGGGGCAGGCCAAATCAAAATGCACAGCGGGCTGTAGATGGCCAGTGGTCCATAGTTTGGACATCCCTGCCCTATGTGACTGAGTCATGAAGTCATTTATTGAGGAAATATTTACATCGCGATCTGTAAGCCAGGTAGGGATCAGCGCTGGCTTTGCAAATGCACAATTGGCGCAGTCTGGACACGGAGGGAGACGGTCTCCTCTCTGCCCTGACAGCAGCTGGGAATGCTGCGCAAGGCTACTGTGAGACTATGAGTACTTTAGGCCAGTAAATATGCATTGTATAAATGTTTTGGCTGCATCAAATATACCCTATCTACAGTTCTTCTTTCACAATTTACACAGACAAAAATGTATCTGAACTAAAACAACATATTTCATTTCTCATCACATACTGTGCCTCGGTGAAGAGTCAATGCTTATTTGGCTGTGCTACATATTTGATCAAATCAGTAGGTAAAACCCGAACCACACAACACTGCATTCTGTAGTTTTTAAAGGTATAATGGATTTTCTTGGATGGATTAAAACTATGGGGTTTGGGTGGTGGGAAACACACCTATACGACCAGAATTTTTATTTTTAATGATCAAATGACTGACAATCTCTTCTAACAGAGCCAACATTTGGTGATTCTACCTAGTATGGCATATGCACACAGCTGAGGTATAGTGCTCTTTTTAAGAAATGAGCCCATGTACTGTATGTCGTTCCCCTTAAGCTGAATGACAAACGTTCAAAATTGCAATGAGGCCAAGGCTCAATTGCAACAGTTCAGATCATCTACTCTTCAAACTGACATTGTTTCTCTCCAGATTGAGACCTTCCTACTAATGTATTTTTTTACTCCTACGACAAAGTTACAGGGTTACATTTCACCCCTTTGGAGACAGTGGGGTCAAACCTCAAAAACAGAAATATTACCTTATACTATGAATACAACCATTACTATTCAAATACTACACTTATTTATGTATCGGCACAGTGTGTATGTCAAATATTAATGGTGGCCACAAATCAATAGTTACATTTTTGTGGCTTTTCAGAAATTTTCATGAGACTGGATTGCACATGCATGCATTAAGTCTCCAGGGCTTTGTCCTCTCCCCTCACATGTTACCTGTTCTTGGTGCATGTTTTATGAATCGTCTTGGGAGGAATATACGGGAGGGATCTTTGCATTTTTTTGGCAGTTTATCTCAGCCCTCAATGCTTCCTTTACGATAACGAAAAACCATTAGCTACTGTCAAACAGGCAAGAAGAGAGATTATTTTTTTTATTGAAATAAGATTAAAATGATAAGTTTGAGTGAGGGTTGCACCTGATAAAATATTTCAGCTCATAAGTGTGGTGTGGGCACAGGGATTAGAAGAGGAAAGGGAGAACGAAATGAGGGAGGGGGTGGGGGGGCAGGAGAAGAAACACAGAGGAGGGGGAGGCAGAGAGAGAGAAAATTTCATAATGTTTAATAAAACAAAAGGTGTCATGGGAAATAACAGTGATATTAAAATTAGAATAAGGTGGGATCTATATGAAAAATGCAGATTTGAAAATGTAAATGATGATGAGGGAGAGGAGGATAGATGTGCAATTGTGATAGTAGTGTGGAAGTAAAGAGAACTGTTTGGGGCCTCTGAGAGGTTTATTGTCCAAAATGACTTTATCAGAGGCTTCCAGCAAAACAAGGGTCAAAGACAATGAAACTGATTTGACATGTAGAACTAGTGTAAAAAAGTATAACTAGAGCAACAAGCCACTAAGGAACATTTTTTTGTAAATAATTCAGCAGGAAGATTATTGCATACCTATTGAATGAATCTTTTGCAAAACTCGTACTTCCTTAAATACTAAAACTCATTCATTTCTATAAATATCTCTCGGAATACATTCTAGTCATAATTATTATTTTGATTAATGTTAAATATGTTGAATGTATTGTTTTGTCTAATGAAATTGTAATTATTGCTTTTAATAATAATAATAGTTGCAGTAATAATTGTAATTTGTATTGACCCAAAAAACCTTTAACTTGTTTTCAACACAAAGGGATCAGTCCTTAGTTTCCCTACATGCACAAACAGTATAACCCTCCATAATCCCACAGAATGTATCATTCTACATAAAGCATCTTTGGATTTAACACTGACAAAACAAGATAATAATTAATATGAAATAGGTCTTTTAACACAGGGACGGATTTTTGGGAAATTTCATCAGCACATGACCTTTTAAAGACTAAACATTTAAAAAGAAACAAAGAAAAAGGGATGTGATTACAGCCATTCCATTGTTTCTTTTTTGCAGTACAGTACAATTTGCCATCTCACAATACAAAGTGGCACACCAGTTCCAGCCTCAGTTCTGTTGGCACTGGATAGCAATTTGTTCTGTAGAATTAATCAAAATTAAAACACAACTCCATAGGATATTTTTCCTCATCTACCATGTATCTTTTAGTTGTGTGTTGAGTATGATCGATTGACATGCAGCATTTTGCACTCTGCCTGACACTATATGAGTGCGTTGCCATATATACTGCTGCATCACACTGACCAGACCTAAGCTTTCTACTGTTTGATGACCCCTCCTTTACCCCCTCCATTGGGGGATTACAGAGATCCCCCCTTTTAGTGAAATGGGAAGGATGAGGCCCCCTTTGATATGAGCCTCCCTGAGGGGCTCTCCAGCTACTAAAGAATGATACAAGTTCAAGTTCCAGCCACTAGCCCCTGAAAGCTGACCTGGTCTGCCACATGTCCTTTGTCAAGAGCCAGCCAAGGACAAGGGCAGGCAGCCTGGGCAAGAGCTCCCAGCCAGTGCATGAAAAAGATGTGTTTAAAAGAGGCAGGTGACTATAAAAAAGGCACTCACAAGATAGTTTAAAAAACAAAATACCCATGTCTATATATGTTTTATTTTTTGCATTGCCAATATGCTTTGGAACACAGGTCCAGTATTTACCAAGCACCTCACATAACAAAAAAAGGCTGGGTAAAAATAAAGCTTACTTGAGTCTTTTTGTGAATAAAAACACTTTCAGTTGAGCAAAGAGTAAAGAAGAGTGAAAAACTGCCTGTAAGAGACTGAACCAAAATGTTCACCATGAAAGCACTCAAGTATCAAGGCACATCATCACACCAGTAGCAGCACAGACTGGATCAGCAGAATAGGACATCAATATTGGACTATTCAGGCACACCTATCTGTACATGTCACCACCTCAAATTATCAATCTTCAAAATTGATCCCTAAATTTTGACTCCAATTAAGTGATTTGATGTTTTTTCCAAGCTTTTATTTTTTTTATTTTTTTTCAATGTAGAACATCAGTCACACCATCCTGGGGAGCACCATTGCATTTCTAATTCTACTGTCCAGTTCATCTCTAAGCTCCACCCAGTTAAATGGTCTGTATTTATATAGCACTTTTCTTTCACTTGATGATCACTTAAAGCACTTTACAGTACCGAATTACCCTTCACCCGTTTATACACATTTTCATACAGTGCATTTATATGCGGTGTTTTCTCTATCGCATGTGATCCACACATTACACATACTGCCGTCAGGTGTTTAGTTTCTTTCCCATGGACACCTCAGCAGGCAAAGTGGAGGAGCCTGGGATTGAGCCACCAACCTTCTTACTAACCTGTCTGTCCTGAACAGATCGAAATGATATTTTTATTTTTGTAAAAACATCACAATATCAGCATATTACACATAATACATCAGACGATACACCTATTTCCTCCCTCTACCATTTTCTAGACCAGTTATTTGTCCTTATTTGCCTGTGCATCACACACAAGTCCAGCAACAAAACACATCAAAATAAATGCTAACATGCATTTGCTAAATGCTTAAATGTCAGCGTAGGCAGAAAAGATTTTAGGAGTTGACAAAAGAAACTTTCCTGACCACAGAAGCTAGTTTAGGTTCAATGAAGGAACACGCCTATGCTTCTGTTTCTATGTAAGGCCTGACACCTTGCTGATATCCTGTTGTATTTGTATTGCCCTTAAAAATGCCTTCTGAACCTTGATTCACTTTAGGTCACGTAGTTGACAGTGATGCCGGATCCATTTGACTCTGTGTTCTTATCGTATCTTATCACACAGGGAGTCCACACAGGGGCTCTAAACTGTTTTCTTTTTTGATAAAAAGGGAATCTATTTTTTGCCCATTAGTGCTGGCATTCAGAGTTATTATTTGCCTTAACAGCAATGACTTACCACTCCCATCTACCCATTATTACGGTTGTTTTTTCAAGTCAAACTTGAAAGGACACAGGGACATTTGATAAGCACGCCACCAGGCATTTGTATGGCTGCTCTTAACCCTTATGTTGTGTTCGGGTCTCCCGTGACCCATTTCAAGTTAAATTATTTAATAACTACCATATATTTTTTTTCTATGGTAACAAGACTTCATGATATCCTCCACGACAGCTCTATAAACACCACAAACCAGTTTTGACAATTTTTGCCAAGATGAAGGCTATTGGTTTCCATATTAATCTTTTTGACTTTAGACATCCCACCCCAACCCCCTTTCTCCACATTTTTTTCCCAGTATGCACCTGAATTCCAAATCCCTCTGGCATCCTTCCCCAGGGGAACTCAATCTTTCTCACAGAATGTGGACACTGTCACTAAAATTCAACTTGAACACATGCACAACCGCAAGCACACGCAAACACACGCACACACGCACACACACACACACACATTCTTAAAGAATACCCCTTGCTTTGATCATAACAATTCAAAACACTGGAACAATAATTGTCTTGCAGTATGCAACTCCCAATCCCTCTGGCTTTGCTCGTCCCGTTCAAGTGCCGCTGTCCCTTCAAACAGTATATTCCAAGTAAATCTGGGAAATACAGGATTAAAATCTGGGCAGGATGTGATGACGGGACCAGCTTTTCTGCAAGTTAAGTGGCGGAGAAAAAACAAGGCATGCAGGTGGTGTTGGACATGACACAGGGGCTTCAAGGGGCACAACATCACCTGTGACAACTTTTTCACATCCTATGTCCTCGGGTTTTATGAAAAAAGGCTTGTTACTATACATGTTTGTATACGGGTCAATTTTGACTCGTAACACCACAAACGTTACTAAAGTTAAAAACTTGTTTTTTGAAATTGTATTCAAATATTAGTGTATTATAGTCAGATAACATAATTATCCAGAATCTTCACTATAGGGAATATAAATGGTGAATTAAATCCCATTTCTAACTTAAAAATATGTGGTGTAATCTGTCTTGGGGCCATACAATAAAATTACAACATGATTTGATGGTTATGAATGCATTTAAGTTAGTCATGATGTACTTAAAGTCAAAATTGACCCGCAAAAACCAAAAACGGTAACAGAGCTTTTGAACAAAACACAAGGGTTGAGAAAGGCAAATGTGAATAGTAGTAAGAAAGGAGGTAAATCTTAACTGCCTGTGATTTGGAAAGGTAATTTGAGGCAAGAAAGATGTTTGTGTGGATAAATGAGGCCTAGAGAGAAGACTAACATTGCCATCAGACCTCCTCTTTTAAGCAGGACATTTTCAATACTGTTCAATAATGGCTTCTTGTTGCACTCATTAAGGGTTAGCTTTAAAGTAACAGTCACAAAATGTGATTATTGAGTTTGATATGCAATTTCATTTGACCAAGCCACAGACAATGTCAAGGCAGGGAGTGGTAGACCGACGATAGATGCCCTAACGATTTCTAAATCCTCTTAGGACCTAAAAAAACTTGAAAGAATAAGTGACCCTTCTCATTTTACCCCGTCCCCAGTATGTGCAGATATTGCTGAATAGGCAAGGAGCTGTGGTGAAGAGCAGCTTGGATGGCACAGGGGATGGCCTCACCTGTAATGGCATATCTCAGCCTCTCTTTATTGATCAGCTCTGCCCCTGAATACTCGTCTGGGCTCCGGGCCATTGGCCGCGGGCCGGGGGATTTGGAGGGTGGGTGGGGGCGGTGGTTGTGGATCTCGTTGCCACAATGCCCTTGGTGAAGGCCGGTGTCCAGTGACAAGTAGCAGAGTGGAGTTAAGTGAGTGAGAGGAAAGGAAGTCTGATGCAGGCTTAAAGGGCTTTGGTACTTCCATAACATTGGGGAAAAGGCTCGCAAACTTGAAGCAGTCAATCCTGATATATCCTCACTTTATGTCCCTCAAGTTGATGCTAAGATTTCCAAAAGTCATGGATGGAAACGTTCTTTTAACGTCTAAAAGTCCTGTCTTTTGTTGACCCATTTATCCAAACTGAACTGCTCCTAATTAACTTCATATCTATTCACACCCCTGTGGGACTGTCACAGATTGCTTCAGTAACAGTATGACTTTTTCTTCTGAGCAGTTTAAGCATTATAAAAAACATAATTATACTACAATGCTGCAGCCAACTAACATTCACCACTTTAGTTTCCTTACGGAAAATGTCACATAATAAGAGTTTGACAAAACAGGAATAGTCTGCGTCCTACTCTACTCTCACATCTATAAAGGTGTGAATAGTGGCTGTTATGCAGCCAGTGTGAAGTAAATTGATGTTGGTAGGATCACACAGTCTTTATCCCCAGTTATAAGAGTAAAATAACCCAAATTAAGGTTAAAATTGAAATATTGTAATTTAAGATAACACAAAATAAAACAATACTAAACATAGAAATCTAAATTTGGGGTTAATTTGTGTTATTTGAATGCAAACCTACATTCAGACTTTCTTCCACCTTCCTTTGACATTTTTTATATTAAAACCTATGGAATGTTATTGCAGAGCACAGGCCAAACTCCAAACTACCAATGAGGCCAGTCAGTCCAGGAGAAAATGTTTAGTTCTGAACAATTTCAATATTGTAATGTACAATGTGTTGTGTTTCCAATGTAAGCATGATGATAGAGATCAGCCCTGCCACTTGCTGTATATGAATGTACGTACTGTATGTATGTCTAAGCTCATCTTAGTGATGGAACTAGATCATTTTAAATCAACTTCAGTAAAGTCAATATACCACACACTCACACAAGAGGACTGAGAGCAATAAATCAGGATATCTGAACACGAACATGTGCAGGAAAATGTACAGTATTGCTGCGTGAATCTACAGGGTCTGTCTGTACTCCCTGGTGACCCCGTCTAGCTGCTCCTCGCCTCTTTTCTTGTTTTTTTTGACACATCAGATGTAGAAGAGTGTGGCATTGGTGGGAGGAGGTGGAGGCGAGCCAGTCGTCCTATTGGGTGCTGTGTTTCTCACTCGGTTAACACCTCGCTAGAGAAACAGGATGCCAGGCTTGGGCCCAGCAACCCCACCTCCATGTTTCACCCACTTAAACACACATTCAATATATTTGTGACACAATACACTGTCCATGTTCTTACTCGTTCTACAAGTGTTCCCTGACCTTTAATCTGTTTTGACGAAAGCTTAGCGTTTTTAAAAGTGTCCAAACTTCCCAGATCAGCTCCAGGGTATTTGAATGTCTTCAGGGGTATTTTCTCAGCTCTACTTTTGTGAGTGTGCCATTTCGTTTCATTATATGTTCTCGGCAACAGCTTTACTTGTTCCTAAACGATGTCTGATGGGAAGACCTGGGAAGGAAATCAGTTAATCCAATTGGTCAGTTGTAGTGATTATAAATGATAAAAACAACTTCCGAGACCAAATTCTTTTTGGTTTTGAACAAAACAGTATTATCTTATTATCTGGGGTGGTACATAGGGTCACCAAGCAATCGAGAAAAATATGAAAACTGATAAAACTCTCCTGTTTAATCTAGACATACAAGTAAAATTGAGAACCTGATATAAATAAGAAATTAACACTGGCGTGAGATTAAAAATTATAGAAAGAAATCAGAACTCCAAATCACTATATGCAGCGATTAGGTAACTGTTTATTTCTAGCTACCAAAGTAGCTATACATTTAGCAAATATACTACAAAAATGATAATCAAAGAGCAGCAGACTCTTCTAATCAGAATAGCACCAAACCCTGAATAAAACTGCTTCCTGTCCAATAGGAACTATTGTGGATGCAAATAAAGTTCAAACGTATTCATTAAAATGCTACAGGAGAAGACTGTCTATTCATGGCCCGAAAAGCCAGTCCTGTGTATCAAAGACAGATGCAAACCTTGCCTCCTTTTGCTAAAGTTGAGGAAAGCTCAAAAACAAATAATTATTCCAGTTCTTCATTAATGTAGGTGCTATCCTGTACCACTGTGTCCAAACGGTTGACATGTCTGCCAAATATGACATGACATCTATGGCATCCCCAAACCGTGTTCCACCTAACCTAGCAAGTTGCTGTGGAAAGTGACAGAAATTGACACATCTCTTTCAGACTTCACTGATGAAAAAGGGTCTTGGATTCTGATGGAAAGTCAAAAAAGAAATTTATTTGAAGCATATTGATTTTAAAATTCTGTCTCATAACCCTAACCCTGGTAAAATGTTGCATTCTACTCTATCTCGCCATTTCTCAATGTAACCCTGGATCATTGTCTTACCTCTGGGTTTAAACCCCACACAGATAACATACACCCTATATGCAATAAGAATTAAAGGAACGTTTTTAAATCAGTCCTGTGCTTGGTGACAATAGGGACATCAGTGTCATCATGATCTGGCGGGATCATGTAATGATAGAGAATGGTGGTGGAAGTGACAAAAAACTGGCAGTGACTGTGACAACAGTAGTGGCGATGATTTGATAATGATGAATGTGAATACGGAACGGAAGATGATGCTGATGGCGGTGATGATGAGGATCACACTGTTAATGACTGGAAAATAGTTTCCCTTCCTGCATGGTTTTAATGGGTTGGTAAGTTCTGTTACTCCTCTGATTTCAACCACAGCAATCACTCAGCCTTTGTTCTCTGTCATGCAAAACAATGAGATCTGATTAGACAGGAGAGACATTGAAAAACATACATATAGCAGACTTTTCCTCACTGACTCGTACCCACACTATATCATCCTTTTGTGTACTGATAGAGTAGATCAAGAGTTTCACACTCATTCATCAAGTCTTGACACCTGTACAGCAATGTGAGTGATACTCTTCTCTGGCTCTGATATCATTCACCGAATGTTTAGCTTCTGTAAAGAAGCTAAACAGGAATGTCAAGGGCCCCTGCGCCAGACTCTCCGCAATACATTAAACGTGTAAGCACAATATTGTTGAACAAAGACTCCAAATAAGGAACCGGCTCCTCTACTTGTGCTGACCCACTGCTCTGCTCTGTGGCCTGCCCTACGTCCACATTCTAATCCCTCAACCAAACCAGACTCTTGACTTTTCCTGAATCCTTCTTTGTGTTTGCAATTTCCGTCCAAAAGTAATAAATATAAAATAACATCTCATACATTATTAATTTTGCATATTATGTTGCCACTGCAAAAGTCAACTGTGCACACTGGACTCACCAAATACAGGCAGGGAGGCTGGATGCAAGTAGGCGGGCGGGGTAGGGTGGATGAGTGAGGAGTAGAGAAAGGGGATGAGAGGAGGAAGAGGAGGAGGGAGAAAATGGCACATGATTGGTGACAAAAGATAACAAGAAGTGGCTGCAGGGAGCCTCCAGAACTCAGAGTGGTGTGAATGGACCCCATCTGGTTCTTTCACAAAATGCTGAGGAGACTCAGATAATAGGTAGTACACACACGCACTCTGTTTCCAATCCATTCGCTCTCTGTCTCTCTCTCCCCCCTCAGTCTGACCAGTCCCGGGTGGCCTCATCGTCTGGTCCAGGATCCCCCAAAGAGCTCTCGCTCGTCGTCTCCGAGCGTACACTTCAGCAAGCCCAATTTAACGTGAGAAAACTAGAGGAGGGCTAGTGCAGTGTCCATCTGTAACTGGTTGCCGAGTGGTGGGGGTGACCAAAATTCCCCTTGTTTATCTTTGTTTATGGAGCCATAAATAAATATTAAATATACTACATTATATATATACATATAATCTATGTCTGTAATGTTCAAGAATTTAAGCTGAAGAAAATATAAAAATCATTTACAACACAACATTTGTTTAAAGCAGGGGTCTTCAACATCTTTCTGGCCAAGGACCCCCAAACTAAGAAAGATGGAGCAGGAAAACCCTACCATATATGTCATATACAATTGTGTACCTAGTGCAATGAATAAACATAGATACAACAATATGTTGGATTTAAGTTAATGTGAATTTGTCAAGATATTTAAATTTGTGCAAAAAAATAGATTCGAAAAAAACTTAAAATAAAAAAAAAGTAATCTAATCAACCAAAAATGTTGCGACCCCCCTGTTGAAGACCTCTGCTCTAAAGCATTTATCTTCTGTCTTTTCAGGCCTTTAAAAATCACCTAGTATATGAAAGAATACAAGTAGAATTATTGGTCATAATGAATGCCAAGGGATCGGAAGCAAACATGACAAAAAGGTTGGGATGTGTACAATTTGCTCAACTAGTAAAAGGCATTTTTCCATCTCACTTGTAAATTATGACTTTTCAGTTCATCACCTTTCCCTAATAGCACAGTTTAATTTTGGCTTCTCGATTAGCAATGATGGGACACTCCATTCTTTTCTTGCAGTTCCAGTTCGTGATTCAGACTGAAAAACACAGTTGGATTTCGACATAAAATCCACGTTCAGTGCAGTTTTAGAGCCACTAAATAAACACCTGAGATGTGAAGAGCCTCGGGGGAAATCAGACTATGGGCCGCTGCAAACCATCCTGGAATGAACCGTGGCGCACGTGGCCATGATAACAGCAGTGGCTTGCGTTTGAAGTGTGTGACCCGAGTGTTCGCTTGATCCGGCTCCTATTGTGCCTTTGGATTGATGACACTTGAATACCTAAGGGGGGTGTATGAATATGTAAAATACACTAGTAACGTGGCAGTCTCATTGATTATGCGGGCTGATTATAGTGCTAACCCTCTCCCCCCTCCCACACAATGAAACATATGGTTTTGTTGTTGCCCGGTGCGGTGATGAGCTGGAGAGGGGGCTGTAGCGGATGTCCACTTGGTGGTGACATGAGAAAAGTGCACTTGCGTGTGCATGTGTTCGCGTGAAGACGGATTCCATCTTGCCCCCCATGTTTAATAATGCAGGGCTTTCCCTCATTGCTCTCATTATAAATATTTCATCCTTGGTGACAGGGAACGCTCGTCTCGTGCGACAACTGGGAGATATGTTCTAAAAGGGAGACGCGCAAACACTCTCACACTCACACGCACGCACGCACATGCACGCACACACACACACACACACACACACACACCATCGCTTACTTTCGGGGACACATTTGAAATTATTTCCTTCCTACTTGCCAAACCTTGATGCTTCCCTTAACTGTAACTCCTGCTCAATAATTCAGCTTTCTCCCAATAGGAGACACAGATTTTTCAATAGTTTAACAAGCCACCCCCAATTAATTAGCATTGAAGTCTAGTTTGAAAATTGGCACTAAGGCTTTGACACACCCACATACAGAGGGTCACATACTGTGTGCGTGTCAGTTTACATGTCATTTTAGCCTTTGCCATAAAGGGGAGATAGGGTCAAGCCCTATCCCTTTTCCTCTATTCCCTTTTTATACCAGCTTGGCTGCCAGAAGCTCAAAGCACCTGGGTGTTAATTCATGGCTCTCTATTCACACGCATGCACAAACACGTGCACGCACACTCACACACCGCAGCATCTATTTTCCCTGCAAACAGACCTGGCACTTTACAAAGAGAACAGTAAGAGAGGGATGATGCTGATGCTCTATTCTTCCCCGTTAGACTTTGAGGCTCTGGCCAACATCAGTAGCACATTTGGATGATGTCCATTGTTGGTGTGAATGGAGCTATGCCAGAGATCTAGTGGTAAATAAAATGCAAGATAAACCATCACCCTTTGTCACTGATACCAGAAAAAACTTTAGGAATCCAATATGCAAGAACCTCCTTTAAGTTACTATGACTGATGTGAGGCTAAAGTGTGATAATTCCAGATGGGATGGCCCCCCGACTGGAAAAACCACTGTTATAATGGAATATTTTTCTAATTGCATCCCAACAAACTTTCCTCCTCTCTCGAAACAAGACAAGAGATTGTTTGTGAAAGACAGTGTATTGGCAAAAATATGAGCCACATTTCTCAATGTAAAAACACGTGGCCTCTACTATTAAATATCCATGAATTAATTTGATTTTAATGATGGAAAGACCCTAGAAATGTTGCATCCCAAAGTAAATGGCATCAAATGTACACTTTTGTATACAGAGCCAAAGCCTTGTGACCTTGCATCATTATTCCTGATATCCTAATCCCAACTGGAATTGAAAGACAGCTTAACTAACTAACTGTGTTTTTATTAGTCAAATCACAACTGGCTGTTCAATATTACGGTAATACCAAGTATCATTTGCAATCTCACACGACATAATGTTGCAGAACTGCCAAAAAATCATGTAACATACAGTAGTACACAAGCCAAAACGTTTCGAGGCTACTCTTTATCCTACAAAAGCCAGAGACTAAAAAATACTGAGTTGCTCATTCAGACTCAGCCTGGATCCAGGTTAGAGGCGGCCTTATTCGATTCGATTCGATTCGCTCACCGTTCATTTCGGTCACCAGAGGTAGCTGCACACTGACACTAAAAAAGGAGAAGTGGTGAGCTGGCTACAATCTTTCCAACCCCCTTTTATTTACTTCCATCATCTGTCTTTATACGGCACATTTAAAGGACATTGCCTAGTGGTAGGAGAAGATTTATTGTGTGTGTGTGTGGGTGTGGTTGTGTGTGATGGTTCCATTTAAATCAGGTAAAAGACAATAGAAGATAGCGTGAAGCAGACAGCCTGCATCACAGCTAATACAATGTTACCCTTTTACCCTTTTTGTCACGTTTAACAAATGATTGCCAGAACCATTCACAACACGCACCAATATGAAGCACTACACTACCTGTACCTGATGGGCTGCTTTGGTCTGGGGCTATTTTTGAGGTTTGGGCTGGGCCCAAAAGAAATATTGATGGTTATGTTTTGGCATTTAGTTGTGGTAGTTTACGATAGAGTAATAGTCTAATGTGTTTTTCATTAGAGGTATGTGTGAGATACTTTAAACCCAGTCAAGAGATAAGGCAATGTAAAATACAGAGTGCTTTAAGTGAAAATTATATTACAAAACAGTATCTGTTTATAAAAGATGTTTTTTAAGCACAGCTACAGAGTCATACAGATTTGGTTGCACCCACACAGCCACCTTCATCGAATATGCTCACATTATAAGGGAAATATTTTATGCAGTCACCCTTTCATTTTTTTTCCAGGATGTTATCGCTTTGGCAATTGTGTGAACCATTGGAGTGAGTGATTGTTGAGTATGGCTCCTGGGTTTGTTGTCGGGGGGAAACAAAGGATTTTTATTTGATTTGATTTTTCACTTTCAGAAAGACACACTGAGAGGATTTTCCTCAGACCACAACTGCCCTCTACCACACTGAAAGAGGATATGCCCTCAATGCAACAAACACACCAACAAGCAAACAGATAGATCACTGCAAATGATATGTGCGTGTACGTTTGTTTGTGTGTGAGAGACACATGGGTACACATGTGAATCCGTTTGTGAGTGTCTTTCTAACATTGTGTGAACTTCATTTGTGTGTGTGTGGCTGGGGACAGATCTGTCCTCTGGCTGGCAGATGCCCAGTACATCACAGCTGGGCCCTAGCCACAGGAGAGGTCATGGGGGCCCAAGATCCCCCCTGGCCCCTCAAGGCTTTTTTTCCCCTCGCTTTCAGCAACACTAGTTGTTACACACACACAAACAATCCTAAACCCTTACACGCAGATTGATGAACACAAATATTTTGGTCAGATAAAAGCCCCTTCAAGCCAGCTCTCATCAAGTCAAGTCAGATTTATTGTCATTCCGCATATGTAGGCTATACATACAGGGAACGAAACATAGTTTCTCACGACCCAGGGTATAACACAGGACATGCATGACAAAAAAACATAAAACATCATCTACTGTTTGGTGCTGAGGCCCAGTGTTTTGTGATGTCTGATTTAATTTCCAACACTAGCAGCGAAGTCAATAGCTTGCATTTTGGCCTTTGACTACCACTCAAATTGCCTTACATATATTTTACATTCACCACCATTGGTCAAAGCCAGTGTGTAATCCTACAAAGACACTTTTTACTTGTGGCAGTAGGGCGTGGTTATTGCGCCGGCTGCAGCTGAATGGTGGAGAGAGGGGAGTGGCAGCCGGAGATCAGACAGCTAACCAGAATCATGTAATCAATTAACTCAAATATATAGCATGTGTTTAACCTGGTTCTGATCTCTTGCAGTAAACTGGATCCGGAAGGAGGTTCTTTGTAGGCTCTTCTCCTGAAATAGAGAAGAGCAGTGTATGTCGCATTGGCCTGTGTGAGTTTGTGGCATTGGGAGATTGAATGAAAACTCTTGATTTGATTTGAAGCCTTGGCCTGCCTTCCTTTGACCTTACCATGAGATTGAACCCTCACACTTGTTAATACCACAGAGTGTTATTTACATTGACATGACAGTTAGTGATTACAAAGCTTTAGCCTTTTCCATTGGGACACTCCATAAGCACCACTAATAGAACAAAGTGTGAAACTCGCTTATTGACATTTTAAACCTTTTCATAGGTAGATTGCCATGAGATTTACTGATCCCATGACACAGTTTGATATAAGCACCACATATGCTTTCCTCTAGCTCTCTCTCAGGACCACTCTTATTATGTTCCTGTTTCTATATATTTCATATAGCTTATATGCCAACCCAGTCTCACGAATATTCGCGGGACTGTTACGAAAATGAATCTATTCATTAATGGCCACCGTAACGATCTGCTCTCAATAAACGTGGTGCTGGTCACATATTAAAAACCAACGTATTTCAATGCGGAGGGTTAATCGTTCTGGACACACATTATTCCAGCACAGGGGTTTTTCTGAAAAACATTCCCTTAGTTCTGTTGTTTTCACTTAGCACTGTTTCACTTAGCCTCTTACAATCAGTAGTTAAACACTTACCGTTTATTTACTGTTATTTAATGTTTACTTCTTATTTGATTCATCTAGCCGTCATTCTCTTAGTTGTGTTTTCACTCAACCTATGACAATCATTAGTTATACACTCATTACTTTTATATACTTTATTGAATATTTAATGTTACTTTTATAATCTTTAATGTCTACTGCACCAACACACCAAAAAGATTTCCTTGTCATGTCACTATTACTTGGCAATAAAGACTATTCTGATTCTGATTCAAACTTCCTGCCCGCAGGCCTATTTGTGGCCCCCTACTTGACATCAAAGTTTAGAGTTAATGCGGTCCGTGCATTTTTCTTTTTTTTCACAAGCACCTTTTTGCAGAGTTGTTACACTAGGCACTCAAAAATAAAAAAGTTTGATGCGGATGATGATGATGATGATGATTAAAGGATATTTGTCTTACAATCACAAAACAATGGGTACTTTCTTTGCCGGAGACATCATATATATATATATTGCAGTAAATTTTTTTGGCTGACTCGTTATTTCTTTTTAGAATGCTAACTGCAAGCATTTTTTGAAAACGCTCACCAACCCCTATAACGAAAATGAATGAATGGCAAGGATTTACAAAGACATAAATACACATGAAATAAAGCAACATATTTTAATTTCTCTTCACATACTGTGTATCAATCCAAATTTGGCTTTGCAAAATGTTTTGATCAAATCAGTAAATATATATTTTAAAAACCACACAACTTTTCATACTGAAAAAACTACAATTGTGGAGTCGTTTTGTATCACGCTGGACCACTGCTATATTGGGAATAGTAGTTTTAAAGATATAATGGATTTTTTTTGGATGAAAATGTTTAATACTGAGTTGAGAATACAGTGTGGGGTTTTAGGTGGTGGGAAACACACCTTTATGATCACAATTTTAATATCTAATTATACATTTGAAAATCTATTTTCCCTATTTATAAGTGCTCCCATGTATCATTGCATAGTCACAGAGCTTTGGTCTAGTTCTCAATATAACAAGTGTTCCCCTGTATGTATTTGCTTCTGGAGCACAATGACAAGATTGCACTAAGGCCAAGGTTCAAAGGTCAACAGTTCAGAGAAGAACCTACTTATAGTCTTCGGACTGTCATTTTGTTTATCTCCAGATTGAGACCTTTCTAATTATGTATTTTGTTTACTACTACGAAAAGTTTGGCCATGTGAGCCTTTGCCCAGAGTTATATTTCACAGATCCCTTTTTAGACAAAGGGGTCGAACCACAAAACTATTAAAACTATGAATACTACTATACTAGTACTACACCTATTTATGTGTAATAACCAAGCAATTGTGGACTATTCAGGGCTTTTGCAATGTGACGTGAATCTGTTTTCACCTATAATAGTGAAATACAGGCAGCCGATTGGCTTCCTAGTCTGCATTTACGCATTTGGCTACCCCTGTTTGAGCTGATTGCTTTACTAGAAACACAATATATATATTTTTTTCAGTGTAAGGCACAGTAGCTAGAGTCACGCACAGTAACCCTAACCCTTGTCTGGCGTCATCACCATGGTAACACGCAGAGTTCTGCTATTGTGCATTAATATACCGCCAGATTGTACTCCTTAAGTCGCAGCTTTCTCACTCCGTTTCACCGGTAATAATTCCCATTATAACACCATTAAATACATTGAAAGCATTGTAAAACATATTTGCGGGTCTAGACTTCTCCAACACATAGCTGGTGATTCTGGGTAGTGCAGTGCTTTTATCTTTCTAAAATGTCTGTGAAAGTTCTCAGTCATCCAGGTTTCAAAGTGGGCAACTGGACTAGGTAAAGATTTTCTTGAAGATGTTACATCTCATCCAATAAGATTTCTTCAGTTCTAACTAGCTGCTTGACAAGTTCAGGTATTTATCCTCTGTGAGATGAATAGCGAATCAGAGGATGAGTACCTAATTAGAGGACCATTGTGTTAAACTTGCAGGTCGGCTATCTGACCCAGATTCAGGTTTGGGTTTTGAAACAAAGCAGCCATTACACAAACGCATGGCACAACAGCAAAGAGCAACCTCCACTGGCCGGGACTCAGCTGTTCATGTACATCTGAATGACAGCGTTCACATTCTGGCCAGAGAAGACAGATGATTTGAAAGAGGAGTAAAAAAGCCATCAACAACGAACAAAGGTGGAGGCTTAAGACACCATCTTTCAGCCACTTACAATGCTGTCCTTCACTCTCTCCCCAGAAGGGTAAACAAAAACAACAACTCAAAGAAAATCTCAGGTGAAGCTAACGATCCTCATTTACACTCAGACTCAGGTGAAACCCAAAACTGTAATTTGGGCCAGATGGCCAACGACCTGCAAGTTTGACACAATGGTCCTCTAATTAGGTGTTCATCCTCTTATTAGATATTAATCTTACCGAGGATAAATACCTGAGCTTTTCCAGCAGTTAGTTAGAACTTAAGAAGCCTCTCGGATGAAAGCTGAAACGTCTTAAACGTCTTTGAATCACTCTTGATAGCTTTCTAAAACTAACAAAATCCAAGGGGGAAATAATAAAACTAAAGGATGTTTATGTCGTGCAAGTAACAAGGACAGACTTGTGTTTTTGAGGGCTAAGGAATATTGCAGATATCACTGTAAAATACATTGACAGCACGTTAAAACGTATTTCCGGGTCAGAGCTGGGGATTCTGGGTAGTGTAGTGTCTTCAGCGACAGACGGTCATACAGGCTTGACGCGGTTCTGTGAAGATATGAATGGGCTCGTGAGAGCGTGGCCCAAGCCGGGAAATGGATTACGGATTTAACGCCCGTGTGTCTGATTAAGATGCTAAGGGAGACGTGTGCGTAAATATACCGTTATATTTTAAGCTCCATGTGTACAGAATAAAGGGAAAAATCGCAGGTGTGTGCGCGCAGATGCTGGAACAGAAGTGTCCAGAACGATTAACCTTCCCCATTGAAACACACTGGTTTTTAATACGTGGTCAGCCCCATTTATATTGAGAGCTGATCGTTACAGTGGCCACAAATCAAAAGATTAATTTTCGTAACAGTCCCCTGAATATTCATGAGACTGGGTTGTATATGCATATAGTAACATTGATGAAATGCACTGACTTAACAGGTAGCAAATGATATGCAGTTCAATTGAGCCGACTGCTGTATCCTGCCATGGTTTAGTTTTTGGCTTTTGATCTAGTTTTAATACCATCCGTCAAATAACAAGTACATTTAATTGATTGGATCCCTTTGTATTGAAAAAAAAGAAAAACATGTGATTACCTGATAAATGAGTCGGGTATTTGTCAGCCCTGAGTGGTGGGTCAACAGAGATGGGCTGTTCACTCACTGATACCTTGCTCTCTCTGTCATGCCCATGTACATTTGAATTAACTTAATATTCACATAACTTATTCAAGCAACACCACATAGAGCTGTGTCCACATGTGTGGGAGTATGTGGTGAAATGTAAGGCTCCTACTTTTTAACACACCCTGGGACAGTGAAAGTGATTCAACGCATTTTGAGTATCAAACACTGTCAGATGGAGAATTTGAATGGTTGCTATGAATATATGGTTGTTAGATTAGCAGAATAAATTGTGTTATGATATGCATTGAAAGCCATGCTGTTTGCCCTGTGCCATACATACAGCGCACATGCTTTTGTGGAAATCAGTGGACATTGTCAGTGTGGGTTTTTGTGTGTGCGTAAAGGACAAGCAGAGACAGAGAAATTGATGTGCATTCAATGATGTGGCTTCAATCGCAGAACTTTTGCAGGCAAAATTGTCACACACATACACATGAATATGACATTCCAGTGTCACCTTGAGCTATTAGGCTTAACTTTAATGGCATGGCCACTCAGGAATGGCAGTATTGACTGCTCACACACAAGGTGGAATCTCTCAATATATCACAATCTAGTTAGCTGTCTTAGACTTGCTTACAAACAGGCATTGATTGAATGATCCCAGTTTACCATAACACAATTGAGTTGTTTGTGTCATGAATGACACCAGTGCACAGGCAGAAGACAAGACATAGCATCATTGTACATACATCTTTATTAACCGTACTGCAGTTTCTGAGTGCAACATGAGGGTGATGGGCGTAATTCAGGTGGCTGGAGACAATGGACATTATGTCTTTGTACAAAAAATTAGGACACAAGAAAATCTCATAAAGAGCCTGTCTTTTATATATAAATTATATTAATTTGGAAAAGCAAATACACGTAGAAGAAAACACAATTGCAACCTGATTGGGTTTCCCATTAACGTAATAAGAACATCTTTTTAATTCATGTATTTCATAAGTTGCAAATATATTAATGTTACATATCAGTAAAATGTTCTAAGACATTTGTTTTCACCAAAATATCAAATGGCTATGTGTGTATGTGTTCTTTCTCTACTTTCCTTAAAAAAAAAAATGAACTGCTACCATTAAGTTTTTTTCTTGTGTGGCATGCTGTGAGTGGGGAAGTTTTAATTCACCAAAGAAATTATAGATGGAACAGGAGCACAGGTAATAAAGCCGCAGGTGGAGCATTTTCAATCCAAGATAATTGTCTAAATTATCACATGCAATTTGAAGACATAAATATATGGCACCATTTAATAATAATAATAATAATAATAATAATAATAATAATAATAATAATAATAATAATAATAATAATAATAATAATAATAATAATAATAATAATCGTAGTTTGTATATATAATGAATTGTCATAATTATCCTTGGGTCAGAGATGCCTAAGCAGATCTTAACAATTTACAGATTCAGACTCAGGGCCAACAAAAACCTTGCCTTGATGACCATTGGCAGTCATTATATAGGGGTTTTGTTGCAGCTGGTGTGCATGTAATTGTGCATGCATGTGTGTGTGTGTTAACCAGGTATTCTTGATATTTTGGGGACCTAAATCTGTTACAGTGTTTGAAGGCAAGAGCCTTTGTTGTGAAATATTAGAGTTTATGCTTAAGGTGGTTAAGGTATGTTTTAAGTTTAGGACAAGGTTGGGGAGGTTTAGTTTATGGATAGATAGATTTAATATTAATACTGAAGATTAAGGTTAGACTAAATTAGAAATGTGTGAAAGACAATATAATGTCCTCTAAACTTATGGAAACATAACTGTGTGTGTGTTTGTGAGAGAGACTGCGTGTGTTTGTTTGTATATATGTTTGTGTGTGTTTGTGTTGGTTTGGAGGGGCTAATTTGCACATATGGAAATGCTAGCGCAGCCTTCTCTATTGTGGCCAGATGGAATTAGAGAGGGCTCAGAAGCCGTGAAGGCAAACACATCAAAAAATGAGAGGGAGAGGAAGGGGGTGGGGTTGGTAGGGGGGGCAGGGAAGAGGAAGAAGAAGAAAAGGAGGAGGAGGAGGATGAGGGAGATACAAGACACTGGAAGAAAGAAGCCAAAAGAGGAAAGTTACATTCCTGTGGTTGATAAACAAGTAAAGTGTTATTTCTTTCCACCTGTCTACAGGATGGATCGACTGATGCACAGACAACAAACTGAATGGAATTTGTTTCTTTTTGTTTGAAAACTAAAAAGACAGCCACAGAAACACAACTTGCCAGTAACTGTTCGGAATCATGTGCAGGGAATGTGCTCATATGTCAAGCAATGTGCGATGAACATGGGTTTGTGTGTAGCAAATAAGGTGCTCAATATTGTCTTGGCCCAGGACCAACCTCCTTCCCTCCCCGTTGAGTTTGACATCCATGTCTAATAATATGATGGCAATTAGACTGTGTATTGTTTTGGTGTATTAGAGAGTCACAGTAATACTCCCACTAATGGGGAAACTAGGAACAAAACAGCTCACTCTGTCCTCATTAAATGTGAAGCTGCACAAGGAACACAGCCCTACACAGCTACACAGGAACATGTTCAATAAAAATGCTCAGTGCTTCATGCAAACTTCTTGTAAATGACATGACAACATGTTTAGACCAAATCCACTCTTTGCTTGTGTAAATGATTCTTTAAGTAAGGCACATTTGAAGGTAACAAACACCTTCACACTATTGTGAGGACAAGAAAGGCACATGCAGCACACACAACACACGTTGGGGGAACTCTTTCCTCTGCTTTTAACTCATCTGTGGCCAGCGCACACACTTGTGATTAGGTTAAATTCAGGCCAATTTCGGTCCAGCTACAGTCCCCGTTCATGCACTACTATATATTTGTGTTATCTTCAGATCTAATGTCTTAATTTTTTTCGACCATAACTTTCTATCTCAGTATGAACTGCAACATGGGTTTGTTTTTAAATCAATCATCGTCAAATTTCGGCCAAACTCTAATCCTGGGTTGAGATTTGGTGGTATCTGATTTTGGGAACATTTAGACTTAGTCCCAGCACCGTCTCCAGCCCAGGCCACAGCTGCTTTGTATCTGCCCTCCAGTTTTACTCAAAATCTTGGTGTTCAGTTCTCCTGCCAGGGTCATAATTAACATTTCAGATAGTGGTGAACAAAAGTGAGCGTTTAACTACGACACATTCTGGGTGTTGGGAGGTGGTAATTAAACATCTGATTAACACGTCCCTCCCAGATTTTTGTAGACAAAGTGCTGTTGACTGGATTCTTGTACAAATGCAGTTGTCTTGCATTGGTTTGCAGGGCTTCAATAGTAGATCCATGTGCTTTTTTTAACCTTTCATCTTTTTACTTCCTCTCCCATTCTTGCAGATGCTGTAATCCACAAAGAAAAACGGACGCTAATGTTAGGCACAACAATGCAGTGGACTGAAGCTTGAAATGAGGGTACATTACATGTGAACTCACGAAGGTCTCAGTGAATCCAGAGCAGGATCTGCTCTTTTATTTCCCTCTCATCTTATTGACAGGGCTGATTTGCAATTGTGGATATTATACTTTGATAAAGCTTTGACGGATGGTAGTAAGGGGAAAATTAGAATAGTACAATCTGTCTGCTGTGTCAGCTGGAAACAATGAAATTATTGTGCCAGTACACAACATGTTGCACACACATTGAAATGTGAGTAATCAGTTGCACCTGCAGTAAAAATAGATATTTGTGTTTTTTTTCTTTTCTGACCCTTACTCATCATTAATGGGGCTGCATCTGTGCAATCCCTATTCTGTTTATGTGATAACCTTAACATTTATGTGATTATACGAATTCAATATATGACCATGCCTCAACAGTGTGATGTGAATGCCTAAGGTACCACCAATCTATTTACTGTACCTAATTTTCATCTATTCCAGCTCTCCTGCATTTTTATCCAGCCTGTCCTTTCTTACATTATTACTTACACTGTGTTAGGCTTCACTTAAGGCAACCACTGCTGTATGTGTTGCTTCAATTGTTACATTCTAAAATACGATGAACAGATTTCTGTTCAAAACGTGCAGCTGTTCAAAGTGATAACAATGTTGACTACAGTGTGCCGCGCTTTTTCGGCTTATTGTTTGTTTATGGCTCTTGGCATACCCTCAAAGTACCCAAAGTAAAACATCACCTACTGAGAAAAAATAGCATTCCCAGTATTCCCATAACGATATCTGGACAATCGGCTAGCACCAACAGCCAGAAGATTTGCAGCTGTGGAGGTAGTTCATTCCACGATTTTTAGTTTAATTGACATTTTACACTTTCTTTCATGCAGTTATCCTGCATTGCTTTCTTAGGTGTTTTGACCTTTATTTCTTTATACTTAACACCAAATACTTTTTTGCTCATTACAGTTCGATAAAATACCAATTATTCCCCAAAAAATCTATTTATTATTCACTGTTTAGCAGATTTTCATTTTTGAATCATCCTATTCTTTTGTGTCTCACACTGTCCATTACATCTTAAAGTGACAGAGGAGAAAAATATTTAAACTTTTATGTCTTTCGAATTGAACTGCAATGAAAAAACTTCTAGGTTATCCAATGAGCTATTGACGCTGGTCAAAACTAAAGCTGGAGAGACAAATAAATAACTTTTCTTCGAACGGCTGACACAGCAGTATTAAGTGCTGGATTGTCATAACTTGAGTATTAAGTAGTAGTAAGCTGGGTATTTTGTTTGGTAATCACAATTGGTGGGTTTGGTGGAACATTTTAATGCATGTTAATGGCAATGTTATCCTGTCTTTGGTCTTTCTTTAGAATTGTTTAAAGGGCAGAGGAAACTATTGTCTCCAGGATTCTTCGTCTTTCCTCAGCTCATCTTTTCTCTGACTCAGAGTTTTTTTTTCCCCTGTTAATGGGTTGTAGCCAGTGCCAGAGCTCTGTAATGCTCATCCTCTCTCGGTTGGCTTACCTGGAAGGTGGCATGTAAGGTTAATTGGGAAATGAAGTTGATAAAGTAATTAATGCGTTTGTCAGCGATGTCTTTCTCCTCGCCTGCAGCCATCCAGCAGCGATCAGGCCTTTCTTGTCGCCTGCCTGGCTGCCCTGGTGCTGCGGGGAGATGATGCACTGATACAGCTCCCTCACATCCATGGCAAGTCTTTTGTTTTTGGGAGAAAGTGACAGCAAAGTCAGTCCACCCCTTATTAACCGGGTACAATAGAATGCCTGACCTGTTCTGTGTTTGAATGTTCTTTACCCATCTGAGGAACATGCCTTGTCATCTAAATGCCTGTAGTAAGTGAGATTGGGTAAAAGTCTGCGTCGTTAGTGCTGCAGCAGTGTAGGTTTTTAAGATGAGCTGCTGCAACATATAACCGTATACTATCACACAGATTCTATTTTTTTTCTGTGAACACCACTGATGTGTTATTTGTGTCTTTATATGTTTATTCTATTTATTTTTTCATATTTCTCTGATGGTTTTGTCTGTTTCACTCAGGGGTAAAGCAGTCAATAACTAATGGAAGGTGCATCTTTACAGTCCTGACTGACTCTTGTAAATTACAGCAAGTGATGCAGGACATTAAAATGGGAAGAATCAGTCAGATAGTTTAAGCAACAAGCTAGGTGACATTGCCCAATTAATCAAAAAACCCATCCTCTAAATAAGTTTCGAGGGTTTCGGAGCAAACCACTTGAAGAGCGCAAAGCCTTTCTGAAAGAGTATCAGCTTCTGGTTGTTGTTCTTCTACTACGTATATGGCATGAAACTTTGATTGGATTTGAAATGCAGGGAATGTGAGAGTGTCAGCCACATTTCAGCGCTTCATCCTGGACCTCCTCCCTACTCACTTTTCTCTGCTGCACCTTAGAAAGAAAGCCTGAGATGAAAACTCACTTTGTCAACTTCATGCAAAAAATCTTTGATCACAACCAGGCCGAATTAGCACCACCATTGCTAGAAGGAAAAGAACAATGGTACCCTCCGATCTTTGGGGTGTTCCACCCTCAGAATCCGAAGCAGATCAGGGTCGCCTTTGATTCCAGTGCTCAACATCATGGCATCTCTCTGAATCTTTCTAGCGTCTTTTTCTGGTTTTATTGGAGGCATTTTGGTGACCTGGATGTAAAAGCATTTGTTGCTGTGCATTGAATGTCCTGAACGAGCAGCGGGTGCTGCTGTGAGCCCCTCCTTTGTGGTAGAGCTAATAAACAGAAGGTGGCTTACCACCCGATCGCCTAAGCACAGAACCACCTTTTACTTAAGTTGGACTTGACTTGAAAGGAGTTGATAAATGCTCCTCACTGATCCTGAAAAGCCCAATGTTAAGAAGTACTTGGGTGAAGAGGGATGTTCTTGGGTATTCAACCTACTCACTCCTCTCACATGGGAGGAGCTTGGGAGTGCATGACTGGCATCTCCCGACACATACTAGACCCCAATGCTCAAGCAAACCAGCTCGTCACATCTTACTCATGAGGTGTTGTCCACTTTAATTGCAGAGATCACTGCAATCATTAATGCTAGGCCACTCGCACCTATCTCTTCAGACCCAGAGAACCAGAGAAGTGTACTTATCCTGCACCTTCGGGAACTTTTGACAGCAAGGACTTCCTACGCCAGCATTTGAGACAGGTGCAGTACCTGGCTAACACCTTTTGGGACCAATGGGGGCGCGATTACCTCCCAATGCTCCAGGGCCGCAGTAAGTGGCAGGAAGTGAGTCTTAATTTAAAAGAAGGGGACTTGGTTTTGCTTAAAGATAATCAGGTGCAGCGAAACGAATGGCCCATGGCTCTGGTCACAAAGACATTCCCTGACCAAGATGGAAAGGTCAGTAAGGTTGAACTCAAGGACTGGAGCGGCAAAGACTTTCCTGAGGCCTGTGACCGAGACAGTTGTTATACAACAAACATGTTATAGTTTTTCAAATATTGGTATTTTATCAATACAAGATGGGGACCGTCATCTCATGATGATAATTAAAATGTACATATAGTGTATATCCGTGCTTTTTTTTTACCTCGGGTGGTCATCCTGCAGTAGTGCAGCATTCTTAAGTTTCGTTTTCTGTAACCTTTGTTATTGGCTGCCCTAGTCATGTGACTCAGGCCATAGCAAAAATATTGTACCATGAGAATGACATATCACTAAAAAGCATTCAAATTTACTCCAGCCACTGACTTTCTCTGGGATTTGTTTGCTATCTGTTAATTTGTGTTGGGATACACACACTGAGAACAGAACAGTCATTTTATTATAACTTTAAATGTATATATACAGTATATATATACAATATATATATATATATATATATATAATGCCTTACATTTGATATAAAAAAAATGTAATGTCTACAAATGACATTAAAAGGACAATTTGCCTCCTACTCCATTCATTACATCTGTCCTGGTTGGGTACACTGGATAATCTTGGAACATCTCTCCCTCCTCTTTTACATTCTTTTTCTTTTTTTCCCCCCTCATCTTTTTTAATAGCAGTGGTGAGAAGGACCTCACACATCCGCCAGCTGCCACACAATGGAAACAGAACTGCTCTTGTCTAGTGCGGGATTTCTAATTCACCAAGTCCCAAGTGGTGGAGATTAATTATAAATGAATGATACAGAGTAAAGCCCCGTGGCCTAAGGGAGAAGCTCCCTTCCTCTGCCATGAAATATATATGCGGCTTAACTCCTTTATTAATAAGCTATTTATAAACAGATTATTGATTTTTAGAATGGACATAACTTTAACTGTGTGGAGTAAATTCCACTTCGTTCAACAAAATGATAAGAGAATACGCTCTTGATAGGACATTTTAAGTGTGTGACACATAAGAAACAATGTGTGTGTGTGTGTGTGTGTGTGTGCGCTTGCAAGTACACCTCTTTCTTTGGCAATAAGTACAAACTGTGAACATTTTGTCCAGGATTACAACAGAGGGTCTTAGTAAGACTTATTTTATTTTACCCTTATATTATGTTGCGGGTCAATTTTACCCATTTCAGTTTTTGAGTTGACCAAAGTACTGGTTAACATTTCTTCATTTCATTGGCTTTGTACTTGTACTTTGCACGTTGACAATAAAGTTTGATCTAATCTTATCTAATTTTCTTCCTGAAAAGTTTCCCTCATTTAAGGTCATGAATAGTTGTGCAGTATCTGTATACAATATTCTGTATACATTTTGTATACTGTTTGTATACAAAGATGATGTTGTGGGGCATTTTGACCCAGATCATTTTAAGTGGGAAGGTAGCTGTTCAGACCCAAAATAAACATGCACTTTATTTTGATTGCATTTGTTTAAACAGTGATTAGCTCTGAATACGCATTTAGAACCAGGTGTGTGTGTGAATTAGGAGTTTTTTTCATGCGTGTCCTTGTCATTGTTGCAATGTCATCTCTCTAACACACATTAAAACATTTGCTCCAAAACATTTACAACTGAAGAACCTTTAGCACAGATTCTGGACTGTGATAGTGATGTAGAGGATGATGTTGATGATAATTAATCAGCATTTTAGCTCTTCATATCCCCACGAAAAGAAAGGATCATACTGGTCTTGACCAACTTAAAGGGGAGGTGTGTGTTTCAAGAGAAATGGGAGCTAATGGATCAGATTTACTTGCATGCATACCAGGTTGGCACACCGACCCGTCCTGTCAGCTTGGGGAGTGTGTGTGAGGCGAAACTCCCGTCTGTGCTGGTGTGGGAGGGGTTGGGGTTGGGGTTCCTGACCAACAGGAAACAGCAGGTGCGGGTAGGCAGGCACCTCTCGTCCACCCTCACCACCAACACCGGTGCACCCCAGGGCTGCGTCCTCTCTCCATACCTGTTCTCACTGTACACCAATGACTGCACCTCCAGCGACCCCTCCATCAAGCTGGTCAAATTCGCAGACGACACCACGGTCCTGGGCCTCATCAGGAACAACGACGAGGCGGCCTACAGGAGCATGGTGTCCCAGCTGGCAGAGTGGTGCACAACGAACAACCTGGAGCTCAACGTCGACAAGACGGTGGAGATGGTCTTTGACTTCCGGAAGTCCTTAGCCCCCCACACTCCACTCCACATTAACAACAGAGCTGTTCAAGGGGTGGACTCTGTCAAGTTCCTGGGCACTACCATCACCAGGGACCTGAAGTGGGAGACTCATTCAACCAGAGTCATCAAGCGGGCCCACCAGCGGATGTTCTTCCTGAGGATGCTCAGGAAGCTGAACGTCTCCCAGAAGGTCCGCACCCAATTCTACAGAGCCACCATCGAGAGCGTCCTCACATCCTCCATCACCGTGTGGTTCCCAGCATCCTCTGCCCACACAAAACACCGCCTGGAACGCGTCGTGCGAACAGCCAGCCGTCTCACTGGCCACCAGCAGATGCCTGTGAGTGTCCTGCACGACTCCAGATCCAGGCAGCGGGCCAGCAGGATCGTCGGAGACCCGACCCACCCGGGACACAGCCTGTTTAAAGCCCTCCCGTCAGGCCGGAGGTTCAGATCCGTCAGGACCAGAACCACCAGGCACTTGAACAGTTTCTTCCCCCAGGCCATCTCCCTCCTTAACAAGAGGCCCTAACCCATCATGGACACAAACAACCAAATAACCCTCATGCTCTGTACTCCATGCATCTCTACCCATGCTCTGCACTTTATACATAACTAGCCCTGTCAACAAATGCATCTCATTACCTGCACTGAACATATGATAAATGCTGCACTCACACATGTACTCCCCGTCTCTTGGACATGGCGATTAAACACCGCCACACACTTAAACATTGATCACTTATTACAACCCTTGCCACCTCTTATGTTTCTTATGTTTCTTATGTTTTTTATGTCGTATCCCACCCCTTATATTTTGTGCTTATCTTATGGTTTATGTTGTATGTTGTATGTTATATGTCGTATGTATATACACAAGCGCTGTACACCGCGTAAAATTCCTGTGTACTTGTACATTTGGCGAATAAAGAGATTCTGATTCTGATTCTGATCTGATAAAGCATATGCGACTGGCTAGGGTTTATGTGTGATGGGGGGGGGCAACAAATATATCCGGGTGGCCATGGCGCTCCCTGGCCCCTCCCTGACAACGCCCCTGATGCATACATTGGAATCCTAGTGTTAGCAGGTCAAGGGTATGGGTCAAGGGGTGAAGCATTGCCAGTCAGAGAAATTATGTGAAATGACTCAAGAAACATTGTTGCTCGAAAGATTGGCCTTACATTCTCTTCATTCTATAGTTACTGTAGACAAGCACCTTGTTCCATTCAGGGGACACTGTGCCTTCCAACACTACATGCCCAACAAGCCTGCCAAATATGGCATCAAAATATGGGCAGCCTGTGGTGCCAAATCTAGCTATGCATGGAACATGCAACGGAAAGCTACCTTGCGGAGCATCTGAGATGAATCAGGATATGTGTGTGGTGCTGGTGTTTATATGATCAAAATGTTATTTGTTTGGTTTGGTTTTACATGGTTCTTTCACAGTTTTGATTGTATTTACAAAGTGCAGGTCAATTTGACCCGTAACATAATCAATGTAATTTTTTTCAACATAATACAAGAGGTATTCAATGATATTTATTTCATATATATTATTATAGGCTTATAAAAATGTAAACATTTGCTTTTTAAGCAACATGGAATGACAACACACTCCCCGTCTGACCTGTATGAGGTCACTAACTAATAACTACAATTCTCTTGAACTTTAGTCTTCTGTAGGTAGAAGCAGAACTACTTCGCTGATGGGTCTTGAGAAGGTCTTCGCACATCCTTGGTCCATAGTCTTCACTTCCACCTTCCTTACTCTTTCGTCCTTCCCAGGAAAGGTGCTTGTGATCCTAGCCATGGGCCATTTGTTGCGAGCAGCTTGGTTGTCCTTCAAAAGACAATATCTCCTTTCTGCAGGTTTCTTTTGGAGTCGGTCCACTTCTTTCTCTTTTGCAGGGTCGGTAGATATTCGCGGCGCCAGCGTGCCCAGAACTGGTTGACTAGAGCCTGAACTTGTCTCCATTGTTTGGTGTAGAGATCCTCTTCTGTGAAGTCTCCTAAAGGGGGTGAGACTCCGGCCTTCTGTGTGAGGATCATCAAAGGTGAGAGTATGAAGGGAGAGTCTGGATCTGTGGATACAGGGACCAGTGGGCTTGAGTTCAAAATCCCCATCACTTCAGCCATGAGTGTACACAGCACTTCATGGAATGGAGTCAATGATTCTTCGGGCCATGCCGATCATCCTTTCCCAGGAGCCTCCCATGTGTGAGCTGTGAGGGGGGTTGAACTCCCAGGAGCACCCTAGCTGGCTAAGATAGCTCTGAACGCAGGTATCCTTCTGATCCACGCCCAGCCCCAATTCATTGCAGGCGCCTATGAAGTTGGTTCTGCAGTCGGATCTCAACTGTTTTGTGGGTCCTCTGATTGAGAAGAAGTGTCTGAGGGCGTTGATGCAACTTTATGTGTTCAAGGATTGAATGACTTTGATGTGAGTGGCTCTTGAACTCATGCAATTGAATATTATAGCCCACCGTTTGCTCTCCACCTGTCCACCTCCTGTGCGTCTGGTTTGATTGACCAAGGCCCCAATACGTCCAGCCCCACATATGTGAAAGGGGGGCAGGATTGGAGCCTCTCTGGAGGTAAATCTGCCATGCGCTGCTCTTGGAGTTTTACTCGCAGCTTTCTGCAGGTCGCACATTTGTGAATTATTGAGTTGATCAGTCCTTTTCCACCTAAGATCGACAGGCCTGCTGCCCTGACTGCGCCTTCTGTCAGGTAGCAGCCTTGGTGTTTCACCTGGTCGTGGTAATGTCTTGCCAGCAGTAATGAGATGTGGCTGCCCTTAGGCAAGATTACTGAATTCCTTTCTCTAACGCTCAAGTGTGCATGCTTCAGCCATCCTCTGACGCAGATGAGACCGCCTTCGAGGATTGGAGTGAGTGGTTGGCAGCTGTGTGGCATATGAGGTGACTTGCGGTCGTATTTCAACATCGCTTTCAGCTTTGACCAACTCAAAGACTGGCCTGTTTCTGTCTTCTCTGCGGGTGGTTTCGGCAAGAAGGTAGGTCCGGTGAACCAGTTTGTCTGTCCCAAGCGTGATGTGGGAAGTGAGCGCAATGCATGGTCGGCTGGATTCTCGTCAGTGCGTACGTAGTGCCATTGAGCTGGTTCTGAGGACTGACGGATTGGCTGGACCCTGTTGTGGACATACACGTAGAATCTCTTGGTCCCGTTGCATATGTAGCCTAAGACTACCTTACTGCCTGAGTAGAACTTGGTTTCGTTCAGTTTAATGTCTAGTTCGTCTTGGATGAGCTTCGCCATCTCTATAGCTAAGACAGCAGCACATAGTTCAAGTTCCCCACTGAAGTCAAAGTCTTTCACGGCTTTAGCACAGTGTTCAGGTGCAAAGACCTCCATGACAGCTCGGCTGTTTGAGGCAAATTTGTGTATACTGTTTTTTATGATCTTGCCCATGAAGTCCACGTACTGATCGTGCTTCTCTTGGTTGCTTCTCAGAGATCGCTGCAGAGACGTGAACAATTGAATGCCAGTTGTCTGTTGTTTGGCAATCTTTGGCGTGGTTCTCTGAAGGGCAGTGGAGCAATCCAATTGTTAGCGTTGTCCCTGAAGACCTCTTTGTCCATTGTTCTTGTGAAGATTGTGCCTTCAATTGATGGAGCTGGCTTATTGTTTGATTCGGTTCTGTTGAATACTGTTTGTCCCAGCGTCTTTTCTGCAGTTTTGCTGGATCTGGAGACACTCTCAGGTGGCTCCCCGCCTTGACTGATTATCTCTTTGACGTGCACGAAGCTTGTGCATGGTTGGAGGATTGACGGTCTGCCGTTCTGTAACATGTGGGTCTTGTATGTTGTGACCGTCGGCTTGTGCGCCTTGCCTAGGCAGACTTCTCCTACGACCACCCAGCCCAAGTCCGAGCGTTGGGCAAAGGGGGCTCAGTGAGGCCCGTTGATTACCTCTCTTACTTTGTGCACTTGAACGTCGTCCCTGCCAAGCAACAGTAGAATCTGCTTGAGGGTCGAGCTCTTGGATGTGTTCTGCAATCCTCCGTAGGTGCGGGGGGTTCTGAGCTGCATCTGGAGTCGGGATTTCTGCGGAGCTGGTGTAGGATGCATGGCTGTTTCGTGATAGCTGCTGTTACACTCTGCACATTTCATTGTTCTTTTGCAGTCCTTTGCTAGATAAGTGCGTAAGGCTACACATTTGAAACATATTCCCTTCTCCTTGAGAAAGGCCTTTCTGTCGAAGTCCATTCTGTATCTAAATGTCCTGCACTTCTTAAGCGGATGTGGCTTGTTGTGGATAGGACATGTTTTGGATGGGTCATCGTCACTTTCCACCGCATCTGACTTCTCTGAAGAGACGTTGGTCTTGTGAACTGAGAACGGATTTCTGGGGCCCTGACTTTTAAAGATATGTCCATCTTGTCTTGTGGATGTGATGTTACTGCTGGGGAGAGCAAGCTTGTGTCATTGCGTTTCTTTGCTTCACAACAGACGAACCTAGTGAAATATACGGTTGAATTAGCGTTAGCTACTGGTGTGCTTTGGGGCGTGTAAGGCTGAGCTGAAACATTCAACTTGGAGTAGTCCTTGCTTGAATGTCGTGGATAATTGCGTTCTCCGTAGCAGGAGTGGCAGTCATCTGTAATAGGATACGGTGTATCCTCCATTTGACTGTCAAACAGTCTAGGCCTGTTAATTGGGTTAGCATGCATTGGCGATTTGCTATCTGTGACTGGGGCCTGCTGTGTTTGATAGTTAGCACCGTTACGGACATGTGGGGAAACCACGAGTATGGCTCGTTTACTTTCACTTGTACGTTCCATTTTGTCCTCTTCTGAGACGGCATCGATGACTTTAAGGTCTCCAAAGGCTTTGGCGGCCTCTAAGGATTCGGCCTCAAACTTAGCTGCAAATAGGCGTAACTCTGCTTCCTTAGCAGTAGTAGCTTTCTCTATCCGCAGACAAGCTCCTTCTTTAGCATATGTTGCTCTTACTTTAGCTGCCTCGACTTTGGCACATGCTCGAGCAGTGGCGCTGGCCGACGACCCCGCCGTCCCAGAGCTTATCCTGCTCGACGTTGAAGATGTGTCGCTTTGCCTCAGCCATCTTCTCTTCTGTCAACACCAGTTGATCTATGCTTTTTTACTGTGCTGTTCCCACTAAAGTGTTGTGAACTTCAGCTCAACAGCGACCTAAACTCCACTCCAAAACATGACATAGACGTTGAGTAAGGTTGACCGTTTACTGTTGACTCCTCATTTAAGGCTTGGACATGGAGTAAAAACCTAAATAAACATAAATAGGACAGTGTTAAAGGTCATTTTCACCTCTATACATTGTAAATCAGTTGTAAATATAATCAGTTGTAAAAATAAATAAAAAATATGTAAAATAAACTCTTAATAAAATGCATTTTAAACCTTGTTAACTTACACACACAATGTGTGCATATACTGACAATTGTGACCTTACAGCATTGCCTCCTTAGTGTATAAAGAAAAGTAGATGGAGAGCCACTTAACATGCTGGCTGTGTGTCGCGCATTCTATTTCCTGCTTTCGCTCATCGGACGTGCACTTCCTGTTAAACCGCGAAAAGCGGCCTTCAAAATAAAAGACTTACTGTAAAAACGTCCTTCAAAATAAAGGCATATAAAAATGTAAACATTAGCCTTTTAAGCAACATGGATTGACAACACATCGTCTGTGGGAGGGTGTGAGGATGTTGGGGGGGGGGGGTTATCAAACTTTAAGGGGAAAATAAATCATAAAACCAAACAAGGGTGATTAATCTAGTGCAACAAAGTCAAAACTGGTGTTTTCCAGTTAAGAATTATTGCAGATATAATTGTAAAATCAATTGACATAACAGAGAACACTTATTTCCAGGTCAAATCTTCTCTCACACGCTTGCAGCTGTCGTTACTGTGCAAATATGAATGGACTCGGGAGTGTGCGCCCTGAGCAATGGCAATATACACACAGACGCACAGTTTTTTTGTCCTTGGCTGGCACCGTCACAGTAATCAGGGTGTGAAATACTTTTTGTTGCCTGCAATATTGCAAGTTGTCAGAAAGTTTATCTGCAATTTTGAAAAATTGCCTGCATGTACCCATGTTAATGTTCCTGCCCTACTATAACCTTCTTACTCTAGTGAAGCCTTTATCATGTCCTCTTACAGACATACACAGCTTTGTACAGTTTTAGAATGCACTGTCAAAGGTGCAAATTATTGATATGATATCTTTGCTATAGCATATTCTCATCAAACTGTATTCTCAATAAACATAAAAAAAAACAAAAAAAAAACTAAAAACTAAAACCCAACGAAACACATGATTTACCAACATCGCGCTCTGCAAGCCAGGGAGGGATAAGCGGTGGCTGTGGTGCTCATGCGCTATACGTGCAGTGTGGGTGGCCTCCTCTGTGCTCCGACTGCAGCTGGGACTGCTGCACAAGGCTGTGAGACTGACCGCCTGTGAGCGCTTCGGGATGGCGGAGGGGCTCACGGCAGCACCCCTCACTAAACAAAGAGACATGCTTTTATGTCAGAGTCTGCAAAAAACTAAAAAGTGTCCAATAGAGCCAGAAGATTGTCGCTGGTCGCTTTTGATGAAAAGTCTCAGAGTTGGCAACACTGCACTGGGTACCCAACTCTCCTTTTTCCCTCTGAGGCAGGAAGGGCGGGTCCTCCCCCGGAAATTCGGTGACGTTATCTTGACTCTGATTGGCCAAAATACTAGAGATGTCCCACCAAAAATGTTATATTTAGAAGATTGTGACATGACAGTTTTCAGAAACGTTGTTGGTCTCCGGTTTAAATACGTGTTGGCCACTAGGCCGCTTGCAATCGTCGATCATGATACCTTTTTTTAACTTGCAAAACTTAAATAAAGTTCAAAATATTTTTGCCTTCAATTTCAGAATTTGTCTGCAAATTGCAGGTAAAAAGAGGATATTTCCAGCCTAGTAATATACGTGGAGGTGCAAGTTTACTTTGCATTAATATACTGTTAGATTGAAGATAGATAGACTAGAATTTTCATTATTTATGTAGACCGTCGAAATATAATGGTTTTGAAAATGTGATCACCGCGATTTTGAGAGAAAATCACTGTGGTGACCACCAGCCTCCAACCTCTCCCCTCCCCCTGCATGCCACTTCTTGCCTTTTCCTTTCTGGCTTCTTTGCTCAGGATAAGACAAGTCCCAGGCTTGCAAGAATGTTGACGACGACGGGGGGCTCGATGCGTGACTCCCGCAAACACAGGCTCGATGCGTGACTCCTGCGGATATGGCGCAATCTGTCTGTGGGGTGGGCTAGGCTCAGTCGCGACTCACGTGAACACAGCGAGTAATCTGGGGGGGCGGGGGGGTGGATGCTCAATGCGCGACTCCCGTGAACACAATGGAATCTGTCGGCGGGGGGGTGCTCAGACTGCACAGCGGACCATAGTTGGCCCGTAGTGTGGACACCCCTGCTGTAGACTATATCTAATATTATCTAACCCTACCATATCTAAACTCAGTTACATAGAAAACCTAACTTAAGCCCAAGACTATGGGGAATCACTGGAACGCTTGACACATGGCTCAAGACGAACTGATGAGTCATTGTCTAATCTGCATAATCATTAATTTGCATTTAATTGTGATGGACGCTGTAGGAAGGAGGAATAACATTGTGGGAGTGACAAAACATGAGTAAAAAACAGTAGGTCAGCGGTCCCTAACTATCGGGCCACGGACCAGTCCGTGAGTCATTTGGTACCAGGCCACACAAAAATAATTAAGTGACCCGAATACAAAACAGGTTTTCTTTTCTCTAAAAAAGTCTCAAAAAGAGGGGTCGTGTTATATTTAGGGTCCCGACTTTTTAATGTAATTACACCAGAGCATAGTATAGGTCTCTGCGGAAACAGCGAGACCACCGCATCCGCGCTGGGTTGTGTGTTCAGAGAGTGTGTCCAGCCCACGAGGGGGGAACCAGACAACTGATCGGATGACCCCCCGCAGGTGCATCCGAGCCGATGACTACGTCGGCCCTCGGGAGAAAACGGCAAGACGTACGGCTTTGCATGGAGGGAGACGGGGGACCACACCGACGTAGCGCATATTATTTCCATTTGATTGATTATCAGAGACTGAAAGATATTTTATCCTGAAAAATTGCCGTATTCTCTCCCAATTAAATCCGTCTGTGCCTCTTCACACGACGAGACGTGTCACATATTTGATTTTATGCGGGTCTATTATTTCATTTCGTCGTATTTATCCGCCACACCTTGATGGCCTGACCGTGAAAATACTGTATTATATTAAACCAGTCCGTTGCACAAAAAAAGGTTGAGGACTGCTGCCTTAGGTGACTGAGGCTGTTTGAGTCATCCAGTCATTTATTTTTATTCATTCATTTATTTAAGTGACAATGAGGAAAAGGGCGGGATCAGTGGTGGCTTTGCGCATGTGATTCATGCAGTCCGGAGGCGGAGAGAGTGGGTCTCCTCTCTGCTCTGACTGCAGCTGGGACTGCTGCGCAAGGCTGCTGTGAGACTGACCACCTGTGAATGCTTTGGTATGGTGGAGGGGCAAGGCAGCACCCCCTGCTCATTCAGGAAAGTAACCACAGAACAATACATGCTTTTATGTCAGAGTCGCCAAAACACCAAAAACTCTCCAATAAAATCAGAAAAAGTCGTTAAGATTTGTTGCCCCTTGCTTTGGGGAAAAATATATGCAAAGGGAAGTTGCCAGATTTTGCGAGAAAGTCGCCAAATTGGCAACACTGCACAGGACAGGGGACGAGAAGGACTATTTACATGAGGTAAGTGGGAACAGGTGGAGACAATCAAGGGCAGGGCAGACACTGACAATGGTGGGAGAACACACAAAGGCAGGAAGTAAAGAGATCTGGAATAAGGACAAGAGGTTAACTCCCAATAAACAAAGAAGTGAGTGACTGGACATGAGTGAAAATATACCAAGTATGACTTTAATATAATAATCACTTTTATTCGCCCAAATGTACAATGTACACAGTAATTTTACTCGGTGTACAGCAAGCAAAGTGATTAAAGGCATAAAGAAATAATGCTAGACACCACAATGTGGGCGATGAAGAAACACTTCTCTTAAGGGTTGGTTATTCCATCTAGGGATATTTGACATTTCTACACGCCAACATCAGCATGCTTAAATGTTCATAATGACTATGTTTACATGCTAAAATATTTTTTATTAACCGTTATGTTGTGTTCTGGTCTGCCGTGACCCGTTTCAAGTTAAAATTATATAATAACTACAGTCTTGTTTTTTCGATTGGAACAAGACATTATGATATCCTCCACAACAGCTATATAAACAAAACGGATTTGACCATTTTAGCCAATTCTGAAGGACTCTCTAAAAAAGTGCATAATTTGGTGTTCACCAAATTATCAAAAATGTAAATGTAACTCTGGATCAAATTTGGCTCATCTTCATCTTTGACTTAAGACTGGTCTTGTTCGCGTGTCGCTCCCAACATGGGGAAGCTGTTTAAACTGCAAGATATTTTTGGGCTTAGTGAACTTTCACCAACCAGTGCGTTTAGCGTCCTGGAAAACCCCACTGTAACAACTCTTAGCACAGTAGCAGCTCCCCTTCACCAAAAACCTTACCCTAATTCCACATATGTAACCCTAAAAAGTGGTATCAGAGTTATCATCCCTATTCTGACTCTCCTTATTTAGGCGACACGTCTAGAATTCGGTTTAGGGTTTCGGTTAAGCCGAGAGATGAGAGTTGGTCCTAGGCGCCGAACGTGTTGGTCTTGGTCCGGTGTCGCTCCAACATCAAAAAGTGAATCAAAGTACAAGATACTTTTGGTCTACGTGAAATTTCACCCACTTCCCGATGTCGGAGCGACACGGAACCAAGAACCAGTGCGTTTCAGCGTCCCTGGAAAACCCCACGGGACCAAGAGACAGAAGCCTCAACATCTAAGTTTACAGACAATATTTTCTCTTTGACTCCCATCACCTCCTTGAACACAAACTTGGAGTCATTAGAACTCTAAACCACAGAGCCACAACAATACCCACACACAATGGGTAAAGATAACAAACAGAATCACGTCAAGGCCTCCCTTAAAACCTGTGGCCTTCATTAAAACCACCAGGCAAAAGATAACTGACCGAGAAGAAAACAGCAATAACCGGTGACTTAATCGCTCCTGAAACAAAGTACTTAGGGTTAGGGAAATCTAATTCATTTTTTTTAGGAATTAAAAAACGACATTTTCAGGATTATGACTTGAGTATGAAGTTCGGTGTTCCCCGAAGCTTACATGACTAATCTGTTACAGGTAATAAAATAAATGCGCCCAATTTAATGACTATCTAATTGATACTGATATATTTCAGTCTTAAATATCAAATGTTAGTCAAGGTCACCAGTTATGGTTTGTAACATTTAACAGTGTATCACGGTTTAAAACACTCTAATGATACTATAAACAGTCTAATAGTTTTTAAGTCATGTCAGTTATAATTGTCAACCCACATTGTGGTCATGAGAGTATTGAACCATTCAAATTTATTTCTCTTCAATTTTCAGTTTTTGAAAAGTGTGCAATGGATATACATTTCATTTGTGTTACCACCACCAAATGTTTGCTGTAAATGTAGTGACTCCAGTTACTGTTATATTTAATCAGCCACAGCAAGATGTATGTAACATGACATGACGTGTGAACAACTTTGTGCCATACAAAATACATTTTTCAAAAATATTTTAGTTTGTCTTTATTGCGTATTAACTATTTGGCTATTATTTGGAAAAATTAATGGGTGACGTGCGGTGAGTACTGTCTGCCTCAACTTGTGCCTTTTCACTGTGGCTTTATGTCACATCAGCAAGACTAAATATGTCACACATAAATTACTTACATTAGCTATACTATGGGAAGTCAGGACTCATAATAAAAGTGTCTGTAAACATTATATTGCTGACATCCAAAGAGATAGCAACAGGCGCGTAGGCGAATGCAGGCGCTCAGCCTACTTTGCAAGGGATTTGTGCAATCCGGGGTGAGGCTCAGTTCGTTGCTGCCTCAGCTCACATCTCTCACCATATAGGAACACAAAATATGCCACTCAGGTGATTTTGATTACAAAAATTATCAAAATTATTAGAATCATACAGATAATACATTTATAGCACAGAGCAGTGGACAAATCCTAACATTTATTTTATCGTACACACCATGTTCTTGTTTTCCAAAGCAAGGGTTAAACAAAAAAGTATATTAGCTCACATTCCTCAAACTGTCTTTAAAAAAAAAAAAATCCTCATGAATCATTAATTTGAAAATGTCCTCATTTGGAATTGAATAGGCGCCTGGCGGTCCAAAGGCAGCCTTTAACACCAAGTTAGGGGAACATCAAGGCCTTCAGCACTCCATCTGTTGACCACTTAGCCAAATAATTTATTTCGTTCCACCCTTACACGTCCCAGAAATGTGATACTAGATTATATTAATCTTTTTTTGATAGCTTTTTTTCTGATTTCATCAAGAGACTCTTTGTATTGAGAAATATATATTTTTTTCATCTATGAGGAATATGGTGGCTTTTATTATTTTGTAAGTGTGCTTAGTGGAAACAAAACCATGGCTGTAACTAAAGTAAAATTAAATGTTGTAAAACAAAACTAAAAATGTAAACAAAATAAAGCTTTCACCAGTGTAGGCCTCTTCCTTTTAAATGAATTAGACCAATTTTCTTTGTCTTGTTGCTTTGAGAATTATTGTTCCATGTGCAAGAGAACTTTATAGTATACAAATATAAATCAGATGCTATTATCCTCTTGACTGCTTCTACTTTTCATGAAATTTACAACACCTATTTAACTATCAGAAACAATTTTAATAAGGTCATTTTGTTTGCTACAGAAGCAGTGAGCAAAGCTGCGCTGTGAAGAATCATAAACCTGAGAAGTAGTCTGTAGAACGGCGTTTGGATTCTACACCGTAAATGACAAAGTGTGTTAAAAAAATATGAAGCCATTTGTCAATTTTGTATGAAGCATCAGTTTTCACACTACATTGAGACTGAACATGTGAACTCAATTTCAATGAGACCTTTTAAGAAAATAGACACTGGCTCTCACCACATGCGGATTGACATTGCTGATAGCATGTGCTTATGTGATAGCTTACTATCTTTCTAGCTCATGAAAAGTTCTATATCTATTTAGCCAATGTGAAAGGGGCTTGAAATGAAACCATTGACATTGCCTAAGATTAAGGCTTTACCAGAAGTGCTTTCTAACAGAAAGGCAGTAGCTCCTTTCATTAAAAATAATAATGAATGACTGTGTCACCAGATGAGCTACCACCTATAAACTAGTATGTTTTTTATAAAGAAAAGACTATGGCTGGACTTGACCATCTGACACAAGGCACATAACAAAGACAAGACAACTGGCACAGAACCGGGTCAGACAGGGACTATTTATACATGAGGTAAGTGGGAACAGGTGGAGACAATCAAGGGCAGGGCAAACACTAATGATGGCGGGAAAACACACAAAGGCAGGAAGTAAAGGAATCAAGAATGAGGACGAGGAAAGTGAGTGACATGACTAAACACAAATGAAAATGCATGACATTAACATATTATTTGAGGCACTACAACATCATACAAGAAATAACTCTCTGCGTATAAACATAAATACAGTAATTCTCTGTGTTGATGTCATCTTTTGACTTGGATCTATCTATTGCACTTACATCCTTTGAAATTCTAAGTCAGTCTTAAGTGTGTGTGTGTTTGTGTGTGCATTGAGATGTGAAATGGCAGGGGAAGCAAGTTTCAAGCAGGCAATATATGAGGTTCTATAATCCATAGGGGACAAATAAGCTCTGTTGTTTTTAATGTCATAGTCTATGAAATTGTTAGGCTTTTATAAAAAGATAGGACAAGTCGCCAGGAAATGAATGCCTATGTAATGTCCCCAAAAGTGATCGATGGCAGTGTGTGTGTTTTGGCCTCAGAGGTCCTAGCACGAGTCCTGCCGGGCTTCATGCATCATTGTGAGAGGTGGGCCGTCGGGTGATGAAGCGTCCAGTCACCCCCCTCCTGGGGCCCTGCCTCAGCCCCTCCCTCCTCCCAATGACACACACAGTCGGTCATGAGGGATTGCCCAACTAGCAGTGGGAAGGTGGAGAGAAACTCCATAGCTTAACGTATATGCTCTGAAACGGGCATACATACCACTTTCTCATAAACCCCAATGATGAAGGACAACGTTTGAAGTCACAGTGTAAAACAAGATACACAGTCTAAGAATCAAACAACTCCCACAAACACAAAAATCACACAATCGAGAAGTAGCAGAAAACCTTGCCAAATTCCTAAGTTTCCTTTTTTTCCCCCTGAAGTGCATCTTCCCATACCACATGTGGCCTTCTGTATTGGCCTGCAATAAAATAACACTGCTGGTGGGATCACAAAGATTTCTTTTAGGTTGCTGTGGATATGTCTAAGAAGTCCTTTAATTGTTGAATATAGTTTGAAGATCATCTGTATTTGATACGTTTGATATATAACCAGTGGTTTTGGTTTTATTTAAACATTTGAGTCATTTTATGTAATCTGGTCATTGAAACATCCACTGTAGGTGAACTACCAAAAAGCTGGGACATGTTAGTATCACAACTGTAGTTGTTGATAAAGAAGTGATACCACTGGCAGTTATAATAATATTGTTTACAGTTATAATGAAGTTAGACATTAACGTAACTTTCATCCATCCAGTGCCATCTAACCTGGTCATCTACCCTGCACCCTCTCAGCTGCTGGAGCAGGAGAGGAGGGGAGAAAATGGAGCTGCTTGGTGGTGGCCAGGGACCCTTTTTTGTCAGGGGGGGTGGCTGGGTGGGCTGTAACTAGGGTGGGTGACATTTTGTCATCTGCTAAACGCTGAGGTCCCTTTGGGGGGCTAATGAGCAGCATCATTTTTAGTGATCAATAAATCATGCCTTATTGATTTCTTCCCTATCCCCCCTCTAAGCCGGCTTATGTTCTCTGAAAGTCAACAGGGTGGGGGTGGGGTTGGTGTAGCGAGAGAAAAGAAGGGGGGCTTGAGAGGGGGCAAATGTTGGGGATGGATGGATAGATGAATGAGATGGGTTGAGGGATGAGAAGGACAAATCCTGAGAAAGTTGGGTTGAAGCAGGTGTGATTGAGTGATTAAGAGAATGAGCTATAGGGCGTGAAGTGAGAAAGAGAGAGAGATATAAAGGGGATGATAAAGTGTTGTGCACTGGTGGCTCTCAGGAGACTAGTTGACATCTGTTCATCAGCAGTGAATGATGACAGTTGACCTTTGGCTTAAACTACAATGACATCTGGATGGTCACAGTCAAAGCTGAACAATAACTCATTTCTATGCAAACCGATATACGGAATTAAATGATGGAGAGGACTTAGCGTGGAGCAATTCACCCATGACTGTTGACAGAGGGCTGAAGCTCCTGTGTGTGTAGACAGAGGGGTGGGCTGCAATTGATCCTGTGAGTTTTCGGGAAGTGGGGGTGGCAAGCGATGATGCTGCGACCCACTCAAAACAGCTCTGCGACCAACTTTTGGGCCAGGACCCACCAGTGGAGACACTGCATTAAACCACAAGTGTCTCTCAGTCCGTGGACATCTCAACACACATAAAAAGTCTCACCAAAATAGCGATTTAGCTATTTAGAGATTGCATTGACTAAGTCTTTACTAGCCTCTTGACTAAAGAGAGATTTCAACCTCTGGGACAATCTTAGTGGTAATGGAGGTGTAAGTGGCAGGAAAATGTAGTATTACCAAAAAAGTTTAACTTGGAATGCCAAGGGAGCACAGTGACCCAAGCCCATATTTGTGTCCCTGAAATAATGTGCACATTGACTGGCAGGTAGTGATTCAGGAGGGCAAGGTACACTGTATCTGCAGTTTTCAAAGACCCATTATTACTACCCTTATTTATTGATAATCTCAGCTCAAGGAAATGTAGATATCTTGTTGTTTCTTTTATTTTGTTTAATAACTTAACATATTCTGTCATATTTTTTTTATCACTATATTAGATCCATGTGTGGGAAACTGTGTGCAGAGGTGGCATAACAATTCTCACACTATATGCAAAATCTATGTTACACCTTTTTGGTCCATAAGCTACAGTGATTTGTTTTGAATTGCCAACACTTAATATGTGTGTGTGTGCGTGTGTGTAAGAGGGACAGAGAAAGGGAGTGTGTGTAAAGATCTCCATTCTGGCTCTGACTTCCTGTCCTGCTGATGCCCCCCTTGCATGGCTCTAATTACCCTCTTAGATAAGGCTGTAGAGCCACAGGAACCCAGGGAGAGGTTGAATAGCAGAGTTCTGTTAGGTAAAGTCACCCACTAACTTGTTGTTCAGTTTTGCTAATTTCTTCCATTGTCACTTTGTGTACACCAGTGACTCTCTGTTAAAGGGGTTCTTTCCATTCTCAACTTGCTTTGGCTGAAGTATTTTTCACAGGGTATTTTAGGAAACAACATTATTTTTTATCATTATTATATTATCAGTACATTTACAAGATGTGTAATATGGCACATTGTTTCCACAAATAATATTGTACATAGATTACACAAAGTGTAGTATTACACATACGGTTTATTGAGCAACTGTGGATTTATTTCAGCTTGTGCTTCAAAGAAATCTTGTGCATAAACTGTCCATTGGTGTTTGTGTAGTACCTGGTGGGTTGTTGGGAACAGTGGTGATTGTCCAGTCTGGCATCAGCAGGAAGAAAAACCTGAAGTAGATTCCCAGTATTGCCAGAGGAGTGGAAGATGTACTTAATATGGAAAGCTTTGTCATCATTCCTCTTGCTCTCACCCACATCCTCCAGTTTATCCAGTGGGCATGCCAAGACAGAGCCTGAAGCAATTTTTGTATAGTCTCTTCATGCCTGTTGTTGAGATGCTGTTGCTCTAACCCAAGATGATTTCAACTGCTCTTTGATATTAACCTTGTATGGATGTTACGATTGCTATCATTGCTGTAGAGCCTGGCTCAAGGTTAAACTATTTCAGAAAATATACAGAACCTGAATGCCATTTGAATAGTGCAATATGGTATTTAAAGAGAAGCTGTGGTCATAAACAATGCTCAGAAACTGTTAATCAGTGAATAGTTCCACCACATATCACTCAATGCATTGATTTTCTTTTTCATACATTGTTTATGTTTAGTCAAATAAGTGAGACAGCATGGCAGTGTGTGTGCTTGTAGTTCACACACATTACACAAAATACATACATCTCTCAAATACTTTTTACTTACTTACTTTTTTTAACTTCATTGTCACTGTCATATTGTGGAAACACTTTTAGTACTGTGGTGGATGTGACAGAGTTTAAGAGAGTTTACTTGGAAAATCAAAACATCCCAGAAAGAATCACAGTGTGATGTAAAGGATCATTAGTTTATCACATTATCAGTTATGTTACAGTATTTTAATGGTGCCTTTTTGTAGCTGATCTACAGAGTGACATAAAAGTGCTAATGAATATTGCATGTGAAATTTAGTTTTCATCTGATTAATGTTCTTTAAATACACCTGCTACAATAAAGTTCATCTAAATAATTATCCACTGTTGAACACATGCATAATATAAATTATTAATGTCTTTAAAACAAGCTGCAAGCTGTATTAATTCACATGCTGTAATACTGCTGCATGTGGCAGGCATTGACACAGATGACTTTGGAACTGGCCCAGACAATACTGTCATTTTTGGCCATATGCTTTGTTTTTACATGTTGCACAAAAGAATGTGATGCTGAATGGATATCAATAAATTAGTAATAATACAGCTGCTTTGCTTGGATACAGACAAAATATATATATCTTTTTTAATGGAGTTCTTTAACTTTTAATTGGTTGCAAAAATAATATGCTATTCTCCGTGGTACAGATTAGAGCAGCGGTGCCCATACCTTTTCGGCTCGCACGCTACTCTTTAAATGACTAAGTAAAAATGGTCCACCTACATTACAATATGCGAAACATATATGTATGAACCCATTTGGCACAATATAGCTCTGTACATTGTTGTACAAACTCACAAAATGACATGATTGCCTAATTTGCACCACCATTAGTTCACATGGGTCGGAGTGTGCTTTAATTACGTCAGGGTTGTTGTTGGTGGTGGGCTGACATTAGGCTACAGTTAATTACCAGCATGTTGATGAGGAGCAGGGCAACATCAAAACTATATTTAAATTAATTAGCTTTTGATTTGAAATATTAAATTCAAATAAATCATTGTGAAATGGAAATGATCCTTGACGTCGCTCCAGCTGCGTAGCCAGACATTCCATGTCCTCACTGGATCATACCACTTTGCAGACGTTTTTGGGGGGGTCGAGCTGGTTTGGCAGTGGTGGTGCGGTGGGGTCCCAAGAATCTTTAGCAATTGAAAGGCAATTGTATTTGAATTACCTCAAAAGTAAAAATAATGATCTAAGCAAAGGTTGGTAGGTTATTTCCCCTCTATACTACAGAGGTGTTTAGGGTTATTTGTATTTACAGCAGTGCCACAGCATGTTCTCAACAGGAGTTGTTGAAGTGCTCTCATTCAGTGTAAAATGAAGCTCCAGCAGAGTCTAGAATCAAAAGCGGGTTTCCTTAGAACAGTTTTTGACTCCATTTATCCTTATGTCACTTCTTATCAGTCTCCCTGTCTCTGCCACTGAGATCTCCTGGAATGAAATACAACTTAAACATACCATCTCATTTTAAGTATTCCTTTAATTCAAGAGAAGGGTAAAAGTATGTCTTACATCACCGGAAAGCAGCAGCATGCCACTATCATTCATCTGCATCATGAAACACTGTACAAACCAGACGCACGCTGCCATCTCCCTCTCAAAAGCAGGAAGGATGCCAGCTCTGCTGAATCATGTCTGTGCTATCAATGAATGTGTTGCCATTGGCCCCAGCTTTGAACCTTTCGTCCCATGTGTTGTGCTCATGTATACCGAAAAAGAGGGATGAATGCTAAATAAGTATTTTCTTTCTCCACCTCATCTCTAACTGGCTGCCAGTCCCTGTGCAATGATTAGCCACCACCCATGGGAAAGGTGAGTTAGCAGAAGCAAACTCTCTCTAATGAGCTAAGCTCTGGCCCTCTCCTCCTCAACCGTCCCTCCTGCATTTAGCCCATCCCTTCCCTCCCTCCCTCTGAGGACTCAGGGGGCAGTGGGGTTGTCCCAGGAGGGTGTCCACAGCACACCTGTTTCCTCCAGCCCACCCCCCTTCTATTCTTAGTCTACTTCTCTCTTTTTATGTTAGCTTTTATCATTATCACATCTTTCACACTGTCCCTTTGTTCCATCTATGACTATCTATAAATGTATTTAAATTCAATTCCCCACACTTACACTTTTATTGTTGACGCGCAAGCGATCGATTCAAACATAAAAGTAAAAAAAATACATATAGTCAAGCAAAATGTTAACAGGGCGCAGGAGTCACAAAAGGCCAGCTGCCTCCCACCATCCTATCCTCTCTAGCTCCCCAGACAACACTTTCCTCCCATTAATTAGGGCACATTTTTGTTTACATAACGAACTTCAGGGTCGCTGACGACAAACAACATGGTACATGGGGGGGTTAAACAAAACATCCTACCTGCTGCCTCGCGGCATAAAATTCCCAGAAGCCATCAGAAGGACACGTGTTTTAGCGTGGGCTGGGAGATGGGGAAGCCTGACAGGGGTAAGCAGTGATATTTTGCTACCCCAGGGGCAGGAACGTGGCTCAAGACCTAAGTTAAGGCCTCTCTAATTAGTCCGGTGAAGGCTTTGATAACAAATAAACACGGAGGAGGTTTTGGGAGCTCTCTTGAGTGATGATGCTGGAGCAAATCTAATGGTAAACTGCTTCTAGTGTCCACTGAGTACTCTAATAGCACTGTGAGTCAGTGAGGCCCATAGCAGCACCTCCACACCTCACCTTGGGCTTCATCACCAAATCCATCTGTTCATTGCATGTCCTTCCCTTGGAAATAACAATCGCACTTAATGTTAATGTTTTTTTATGCACTTTACCTTTATCTCAATAAATGTACCTTAAAATTAAAACCATGACTTTTAAATTCTGGCAGAACATTTAGAACTGATATATATTTCAGAAAAATAATTAAATTAAGAAATTGCTGTGTTAAGGAAATAGTAGTATATATACTGTACATTATATAAATAGACAGAGAGAGAGCTGTCCCCCTCCTCAGGTATACCAATTGAGATATTTTGGTGTTTGTATGTACATTTACAGTAACATGAAAAATAATAATAATATAGTATATGTAGATAATTGTCTAATGTATCATGTTGATGCATTTAACATTTTCTAAGCTCCCCAAACAAAAATTAGCCGGAATATACTGGCATTATGCTTAAGATCACAATTGGAGACCAGACCTTTTGTTATCCTACCAACCAATAACCACTGAGTTTGGTCTTGACAAGTTCCTACTTATATACAGTATAAAACAATATTCTAGTTCATGTACATGTTTTCCTATGAAGAGAAGTAATTCATTGTTCATCTCAGCAAACATAATAGAATTTATACAAAAAAAAGGTATATCATGTGAAAGCTTTGGAATGATAACGTCCTGGCATGACCAGTGAAAGTTGCAGTGTCCAGGCCTCCTCCAGCTGCCGGGCTGTGTGCTGGAGAGGTGGTCGGCAATCATCACATCTTATAAAAGGGCAAGTGCTTGCTAGTCAAACGTCCATCAAGGCTACGCCCCAGTGGGCCAGCGTGAGGCCATAATCCATGGAAGTGCCCCTACGGTTCTCGTCCTACCTCCCCCTATCGTCTCCATCCTTCCCTCTACTCCTCCCTGCCCGCCATGCTGTTGTTTTCCTCCTTTCCTCCCCAGGCGGGAGGTGTTTGGACTGCTCAGCATGACCTGGCTGCCAGAGGAGGGACCCAGGGAGAGGCTCCGGGGCCACAGGTGAGGACTGGGCTCAATCTACCCCCCTCCATCCTGCCTCTCCCTCCGCCTCCCTTGGGTGCCAACTTTGCCAATCCTCCTCCTCCCGTGCCCAGCAGGCCAATCAAGCCCTATCTGCGTGCCATGCAAGGAGGACGGAGGACGGGAGGAGGGTAATGGTGGAGCAGGCAGACCGAGGCCCCATGTGGACCTCCTGTCCCTCTGAAACCCTCCCAGGATCTGTGTCACCATCGCCACCACGTTTAATTACCTCACTCATCTTCATTAATTCATGGGGCTTCTTTATGCCCTGCAGGCCGGAGATAGATAGATGGAGAGGGAGTAATGGGTAGAGGGAGGGAGAGATGGAGACAGAGGTGGAGGGAGAGGCGCCACACAACTCAACAACAACAACAGTGGCAGCAGGGGCAACAAAAACAACAACCCCAGCAGCTGTAGCTCTGGGAAATAGCAGCTTAGTGACCCTGCTGTCCCTCAAGGCATTCAAGGAGGACTTCCAGCACCGCAGCCTTTTTGCCAATCGAGGGCCACAGGGCTCCAGGGTCAGTTTGGCCATACCAGGCCCTCTCAGCCCTTGAGACGGTGGAAAACAATTCCCCCCAGTCTGGCCAGAAAGGACCTCTGAGATCGAACACTAAACAGGCTCTATTGATTAAAAGGCACTGAGGGCCAGTCCCTGGACAAAGTGAGATTAGATGCTCAGCCGCTGCTGTGAGATTAGATCCATCACAAATAAAAGTAAAACGTAGCTTTATATGTATCCTGTGAAAAATATGTTTAACAATCAAAACAAATGTATTATACATCAACTACAGTGTTTGTATCAAAACTTTTAATCTCTAATTGGAACTCACTGACATTGGGTTTCCATCCTCTCATGACATGTATAGCCGAACCTCAGAAATCTGTGTAGTTGTCGAGACTAGTTTTACACAAACAACGCACACATGTTGTAGTTGCAGTTTGTAGATGAGTTTTATTATCCTCCCCAGAAACTACAGAATACCACATCAATGTTTTTCGACTTTAGATATTCCAATAAGAGCCAGATATCGACATCCCACTCCCAATGATTCATAATTAACTCTTTCAAAACAGGTTCCAGATATAAACTGATTGTGGCTGATATTTCTATATGCTGCAGTTTTCCCAACAGGATATGGGACTTGATCCCTGTGAAATAGTTAAAGGTTTGCATGGCTAGAAAATGAAGACCCGGCTGGATATGTTGCGTTTTAGCTCTTAGGCACAATTAACCTGTTGCATCAGGTGGAAGCAGAGGGAGGCTGAACTCCCAACAGGTAAGTTGGCCATTGCGTTATTACACTGATTTAACTGATGAACTACACGTGCATTGAAGATCTAAAGGGAGCAGGTAAAGGAGGCCATTTCTTCAGCCAGAAAGGCGTGCAGAGGTTAATATGTTAGGGCAGAGTGCAGCTGGAGATCGATTTCCTTAGCAGCTTTATGTCCTCTTCTTTCTTTATTATTCCTCACCATTTTGACGGTTAAGTACCGAGGATGCCACGCTCTCAACAGATTGTTCAACACCCTATTAATTCAGTGTGATTTTCTACATTATTATGAACAGGGACACTTTTTTATTTAGATTTTCCCTGCTACAGTATCGAATGTGGTTTGATGCTTAAAATAGTCCCCAAACCACTGGAAAAAAAACAGTGCCCAGTGTTTCCGGAAATGATTGTGCCATTTAAAATTGAATCCCTTTTGTGAGATGTGAATGATTTCTAAACCTCACTGAAAACCAATGGGCTTGGGAAAGTATTTAGACATAACAAATGTGTTGGCAGTAGCCACATCTAAACTCTAAACTTATACTAAAGTGTAAAAGGAAACATATAGCTCAATGTATGAGGTACAGAGTACTCCTTTCTCTCCCGCAATACTCAATAATACTCTGTGTTGTTTATCCTCACAGCAGCAGTGGCGACGACACCATCATATCAAGTTCTCAGGAGCTCCCCTCTCTTCTTCCATTCCCACACTTTCTGCTTTCTTTTACTAAACCTTTTCTTCTGTTTCTACTCTCACCCCTCTGTGACTTGCTCTTCACTCCCTCATCCTCCCCTGTTCTCCTCTGTTCCGTGGTGGCAGCTCAGCAGGACACTGATGTGCGATGAGCTTTTCTGAAAGGTCCCTGGAGTTTAACGCCAATGCCGAGCACCCCCCCCCCTCCACTCACTCTCCTCTGTTTCCACTTTCACGATTCCTCTCACTTTCTCTCCCCCTCTTTCTGTCTCTTTGTCTCTCTCCTCACCCAAGCGCACACCCCTCCCCATCAGACCTGACATCACACGAGTGCTGGAGATTGACAGTCTCCCCAAAGAGAGAGCACTGGAACAGATGGAATATGAATGGTTCACTCGTGTATGAAAAAGGTGTGTGGGTGAGGGAAGTGGTGTAGCGGGACCCTCAATTGCAAGTTAAGCACGACTAAATCCCATTGTAAGCTACCTGGCTTCCACTCCCCAATCACACCAACACACATACACACACTTTCACCACCACAAAAGGGGGATGAGATTTTAAAGAGACAATGACAAATAATTGCCTTTCTTCCATTGTCTTTCAAAAATATTATACACACATTATTATTTTACCATCCTATGGTATACGTGTTCAAAACATATCATTTCGATTGTTATAGTACATTATAGTGTGCTTCCCTTTCTGATGATTCTTTTCATACAGCTTATGTTCATCCGCCTAGTCTCTGACATAGGCTGAACCTGTGCCATTTTTTTTCAGGGCCCGGCCAGTGGTGGCCGGGCCATTTTGGAGGCTGTTTCAAGAAGTAACTAAGAGCCTTACCCCCATTAAACAAATAAATAGATAAAAGAGAAAACATGCAATGGTGCCAGTTGGTTTCAATAATGCTTTATATTTAGTCATTAAATCTAAAAGCATTATGTGGACAGTTTGCATCACAGTCAGGGCTGCATATGATACTAATTCAACAATCCAAGCAATCCCTTCAAAATAAAACTGAAAAAAGACCTTGTTTGTCTCGTCTTTATGTGGCGCATTGACAAGCTACATGTATAATTGTGGCAGTGGGGCTTGGTTAGTGCGCCGGCCGCAGGCCAATGGTGGAGAGAGGGGAGTGGCAGCCGGAGATCAGACAGCTGACCAGAATCAGGTAATCAATTAACCCAAATATAAAGCATGTGCTTAATCTGGTTCTGGTCTCTTGCAGTAAGCTGGATCCTGAAGGAGTAATGCTCTTCTCCTGAAATAGAGGAGAGCAGTGTATGTTGGCCTATTTGAGTTTGTAGCATCAGGAAATTGAATAAAAACTCTTAACTTGAACTGACTAATTTGAAGCTTGGCCTGCTTTCCTGTGACCTTACCATAAGCGTGAACCCTCACAATAATGTTTCAGTTAAAATGAAAGTATCCTGGTACCCGGCAGTCCAAATCATTAAATGGTGTCATTTGTCAAGTCAGCAAGAAAAATAATAAATGATTACTACATACAGTATGTATATTATAATACATAGTCATGTGCTATGTGTGCATGTAACAGCTTCAGGGCAGAATGTGCTCCCAAAATCTTAAACAGTTTCAAATACTTGACACAACATATTCCAAAATGTGTGTCCGGTGTCTAAGAGTGGATTGTTCGCTTCTGTCAAGCATTTGGTCTTTAATAGGAAATTAAAACTAGTTGAAATTTTAAGACTAGGCCCGTTCCAATTGAAACCAAGGACATGGTTGCTTGTTTGTACAGCTGAAATCCCATACACTTTTAATTTTCCTCTGACATATTTATGAGCCTCTAAAAATGTTTGTCGTTTAACCTCTACTCCGTCTCTGTTACGGGCTGATTTGTGTATCCTTTTTTGTCTTGGTGTATCCTCATCAAAGAGTGGTATTTCAATACATCCCTGACGGGTTTGGTCGCTCATAGTTGGTGAGAACATGTTAACACCTCTCCACCAAACATCTCCCCAAAACAAATGTCAGAAATATGTGGGATGAGACGATGGCAGAGGGGAAGATGAGAGCCATTGCACAGATTCCCATCCCGCCGTCTGTCGGCCACACAGGGCCTGTTTTTGAATTTCTGATCAAAAGTCTTGGAGCAGACCACCACTGAATCACGGCCTCCCAAACATCTGCTGTCATATTGCTCTGAATAATTTATTTGTTGATCCTACTGAATGTTTGTATCCGTCTTCCTTTCTCTCCTGAGCCCTTTTGCGAGTGTGTGTGCGCGTGTGGGAGCTCGTATTCTTAGAAAATAAAATGCTTCAATCAATAACGACAACAAAATGATCTGCTGGTTTGAGCAGTTGCTGTGGGAAGCAAATAGAGCTCAATGCAGTTGTTCACACTCACGTGCGGACACGCACACTGAGGCCAACCCCACTTATTGTATCAGTGGGCGGCAATATTTATGCAGCCATTTTTACATCCAGGGCGCTTGGCACAGCTGAAACACAAGGTTTATTTCAGCTCCAACATGGTCGCCAAGTGGCACATCTCATCAGAATGATTTAGGCAAAATTATATTATGATAATTTCACAACGGTTATCAGTGGTTTCATCCTCCCAAATGATCATTTAAGTCCTGCTTGTAATGGCAGTGAGACTGTTAGCGGAGTTATTCATTTCAGACTGTGTTAAGCACAGCACGTGCAGCCATTAGGGCCCAGTATCAGTACACTTATGCTTACTGAAATTAGACTGCGTAACGAAATAGAGCTATCAAGCGGCAAAAATATGCGTCGATCAGACGCCTCTGCTGCTACTGCACTGAATTAAAATAATATTACGATGCAAACTTTGAGATGGCGAAAGTTAAGTTAGTGTTTATGTGATGGTGAGGTGATTCCACCGGAAGTGTGCCTGTGTGTATGTGATCGATTGTGATTGCGCTAATTGGTAAAAGCCTATTGTTGCTTGTGTCTTGTTCGCCACCCCCCCCCCCCTCCAGTATTTCATTACTTACTTTACTGCCTGTCATGTACAGTGCTTGCTAAGGTGTTAACAAACTTCTAACTCCTCCCCCAACATCACCAGCACCCCAAATCCCTTTGGCCTTTGGATGGGGGGGATGTGAGAGCCCCACTTTCTGGTAACAAACGCCCCAACACTTTATGTGATAGATGGCGCTCGGCTCTCTCATTGCACACAATTTATCTTGAGTAGCCAGAGTTGAGCGTTACAGTGTGTATGTGTGACAAGAAATGTGTGTGGGGAGGGGGGGGGGGGTGGGCGGGCATCTGTATATCTCCTGGCATCTATTTGCTTTTAACCGCGAAGTCATTACGACCTAATACATGTAGGGAAGATGGCAGAGACCGTGGAATGGGTGGACCAGAGATAAGTGGAGTGTTATGCAGGCAAGCAGATGCTCAGTTCTGGCGTTATTATGTACAGAAATGATTAGTGTTGGGGTGGGAGTGGGGTTTTTTGTGTATGCAGGGAGGGCTCGCTAAACTGATGGAAGGACTTCAAGCTCAGCGAGATTGAGTAAAAAAGGTATTTCATTTTGAGTTAATTTGCATATTTTATGAGGAGACTTGAAGCGTGGCAGCAGGTTTGAGTTTGACGGATGAGAAGAAACAGGAGCAGAGAGGGATGGTGGGGGTGGAGTGAGTTAGGGCTGCCGAAATCCCTTACTGAGCTCTACTGCCAAGGCTCCCCGAAAACTCTAACCAAGAAAAATCCATCAGCTGACCTTTCCCTATCATCTGGAGTGGTGATGACACATTTATGCAACCTCAAACTGTCACCCAGGTCCATCGACGCAGCTCTATGGGAAATAAAACACCTTTAAAACCTCAGTTTGAGGGGAAATAAAAGATATTCTGCCCAAAGACCAGCTGCCACAAAATCATGTTCTTAATGAGCAATGTGGAGAGAGTAAACTTCTCCGTGTGCTGGAGCCCAGGAGGGTTGGACTCAGTGTACACGCATGAAGCGTGATTACATTAAGGCTCTCTGCAAACAAATACATCTCCTCTGCTTCTCTCTGCCGCTCTGTCGGTAGCATAAAAATAAAAATATTTCTCGGCATAAAGTGAAACGGTGGGGTAGGGGTTGCTGGAGAGTTTAAGCATCTCTAACAACTTCCTGTAATTGCGATTTATTGAGAAGGAAGCAGAGGGTAGAGATTTTGAAATTATAAGCTATTATGTGGCAGAGAGAATAAGCAGGGTGGGGGGTGGGCGACATAAAATACAGCAGACAAGTCAAGGCAAATTAGTCCAGGACCATTACAAAAATCACTTAATTGCCAGCAATTCTTTCAGGTCAATTGACTCTAATTGAAAAAAAGAGAGGAAATAACAAAAAAAAGAACATTATGGCAGAGAGAAGTGCATCAGATGAGGTGAGTGTTCAGGAAACAGGCGCTGATTGGAGATTTCTGTGCAGCTCCTCCTATTCTCATTGCTGCGTCTCGCATGATGTGATCCACTGAAAGTGATTGCTTTGATTGACACTTGTGTTAATGCACATAGTGTTCCACAAGTTATTAAACTGAAAAGGTGCGATGATAAAGCGAGGGGGTGTGAGGAGCTAATTCAATCCACTGATCCATTTTCACCAATTATAGTATTGAGTTGATTTAAACAGGCCACTGTTAAAATCAAGAAAACTATATTCCAACATAGTACAAATCTCTTCATTGTATGCCTAAAAGCAGTCTTTCTCAATTGGTTGGTCCTGACCCAAAAGTGGGTCACAGAGGATTTTCACCCATCATCTGTACTGCTTATCCTTGGGGGGAGCTGGAGCAATTTCCAGGCTGACTTTAGGTGAGAGGCAGGGTCGGAGGAACTGCAGACGACCCAAACAGACAGAGGGGTACATGCGAGGATTCAAACCCTCTTGCTGTAAAGCACCTTTGCTAACGACTGCACCACTAATATGAATTCTGTGTAGATGGGATCAATTTTACTGTAGACCTGCCACAGCAACATATTTGTTGACCCCGTGTTTGGTAAAATGAAATCATATGAAATTTAGTTTGTTCGTTCATTTACCTATGGTTAAATGTGTTCATTTGTCAACCTTAATATCTGCTTGGTGAAGAAGCAGAAGTCAGAGCTGTCCTTCTTAAACCTCAACTGTTTTAGACAGAGTGATAAATAAGGACTTGATTGAGAGCACAAGATAAACAGCTCCTGATGAGCAAAGACAGAGAATGATTAATAGCCTAACCGATAGCCATTCACCAGCAAAAGGATTAATCAGTCAGTTGATCATGGCAAGGTACTGCCTACGATTGTGTGTGTGTTTGTGTGTATGTGTGTGTGTGCGTGCATATGGGTGTCAAATTCCAGAAACTTTTATAATAATCCTCTCCTCCCTGGCCATATATTTAATTTAGCTTATACAACCCACCACTGGCTTACTTCACAGTTCACTTACGCGCTATGTCTCTCTCGCTCTCTCTCACACACACACACACACACACACACACTCACACAAGCCACGATCATCATGGCAACCCTTTTCGATCTCATTCGCACACTGCACCCTATCAGTACCTGTGTATGACGAAAACACACACACACAAGAACACACACACACTCATACGCTGGCTGCCCTCCCATGCCTACCATACTCCAGCTGCACCTATGGGAATCAAATATGAACAAAGGACAGTGGTCGAGAGACACAGGCGTATAGGGGACAGAGAAAAAGGGAAATGCATCAGAGGGAGAGAAGAAGACAGGGCAAGGGATTACTGACATCTCCAGTTCAAAGTGGTGCTGAGGCGCCACATACACACCACAGTCTCTCCTTCCTTTGGTCACTTCATCATTATTTGGACTGTGAGCTGAGCCGTTACTGACTATGTGTGTGTATGTGCGTGTGAAAGCACACTTTACTTTTAACCTTTATTTACCCAGCCACAGTTGACAGAGATCTGTGCAGTTTCATGGAGACACTTCAGATTTTAGACATGGAGCTTCGCAGTCCGGCCTCAGACTTACTTGTGCTGAGTGAACTGAGGTCATGGCTTTTGGTCATTGACAATCAGAATGTTGGTCATTATCTTTTACCAAAAAGACAGGTGAATATTTCCTTGGATTTTTTTGCTGTCTGCATTATTTTTGTGTTGTTCTCCTTTCATTATGCAGATGTCTTGAGGGATACTGTACAATAATAATAATATTAATTTAATTGAGCAATATATATGGCTGGATCAGCCCAACGCAGCGATACGAAGGCGCAGCACCTACATCGCAGAATGATGTGGCGTTAAATGACTCTGAAGTCACTGGAGGACATTCATCCTTTTGTAGGGAGAATAAACCCTTAGACCGGTGTAGTCTGACTGTCAAGGAAGATTTTTTTTCACTTTATTTGACATCGTAAGTGAGGGTGTTTTTCCAAACAGTTTCCATAATCTCTAAATAATTGATGTCTAACTATCCAGATTTAAGTATTGGCGGAGGTACATGCTTTTCTGAAATATATTTATATGTCTCTTGTCACTGTCCCGTACTTTATGGACATGTGGTACCAACTTTCGGTAGGGCTTCTAGATAGTTGTGCTCCTTATTCTGAAATTCTATTTTCATACATGTAGTTGGCATTTTCCAGATTAATGAAGATTTGGATTGATGGACACGTCATTTTCTGCCAAATCATGTTGACTTACTGATGGCACCAAAACACACACAGTAAATACATCGGGCCCCACAGGGCTAGCAGCTGAACATGTAACGGCTGAGTCAATTGTATTGATGAGTAACCTTTTCAACGCCCTGCAGATAAATTATAAATTATGGTTTTGTACAAAATGGCGACAAAAATTGTACTCGGGGAACAAATGAAACAGGTTAAGGCTCGTGACACATATTTAAAGCCATCTGGACAATGTGAGTCATTGATTGTGACTGGCTGTTTCACAGTTATGACATAACCTGCTGGTTAATGTACCATCCTTTAAGGGGCTAAAGCAGTCACCTCACCTCTTTTCTGCCAATCCATGGCACGGAAACAGTAGCTGGTAACATTTGAAACAGGAGCATAAAAATGTCTCAAATTAGTGCTCTGATATCAAAGGCCTAATATTGGTGGGAAGCAAGGCTTTGGAGGGCCATTAATTAACCTAAGAGCTCTGATTATTACCCACATTAGAGGGAAATACATTAGAAATGGCATTGGGTCCCTTTCTTCCTGCCCTACACTTCAGAGGGGCCCCAGTGGAGCGCTCCATGCCCCGCAAGCCACGATATGTTAACGGGGGTAGCAACTAATTAGGTGTCAAAAATTCATAAGGCCTCTCTTTAATATTGCATATCTATCCCTGGCCTGTCACTTCAAAACAAGGGGGATTGCATAAACAGGGCAACCGCAACACAGTCCCCCTACTCCCCAAACCCTGGGTGAGTAGTGTGAGGTGGGATGGGGTGTAATGCTGATGAGGGACAAGAGGGAGAGATGACAGCACACTTGAAGGTGAAGAGGAGGAGGGAGAAGACAGTGGAGAGAAGGAAACGTAAAGAGGAAGAAGAAAGGAGCAATAATCAAAGAAAGTTCCTTGACAAATCCCACAGAGGACAGCTCTGCTGCATTATCAAGTCCTCATCTCTGCAGATGTGATACAGCACTCGAAAGAGCAGTGATGGAGAGTGAGCCCACCAAACGCTGTCCACCTCCTCTGTCTGATTCAATCTCAGTTTAATGAAGTTGAATGGAATATCTCTGTGGTACTTGCAGCACTAAACAATAGGAATAGGATTAGCAGATGTCTTCAGATGATCTACAGTAAGCTGCGTCATTACTTTACACCTTCCTACTCTATACAATGTACACATGTAAGACACTTTCTGGATTTTTTAAGTTGGTTTCCTTTTCAATTACCAGAATAGCTCAAAAATGCTTGTAGTGACTCCTCAAATAGCCACTGACTATAAGTCAACTCTTTGAGGAGTCTAGCTGATCGCAACCATTGCTGGGTCTTTTCAAACTGAAAAGCATTCAGACTGATGCACTATTTGTAGTTCAGATTTCAAAGTTTACCTCAAATTTGTTGTTGTTGTTGCTAAGTGTTTTAGGTAAAGATTGACATACGGAAGTGACACGATAACTGAATCCGACTGGACAGTGAAATGGAAAGAGCAGTAATGTTGATGCCGATGGTACACAGAGGTAGAGGTTGTCTGTTTTGTGATAGTAAAACTATCTCTTCCAGGACATCACCCAGGGACTCCAAGAGGAAAGTTACTATGACCTGGCATAAGATGCACAGGCATAACACAGGTATGACAGGTAAGCTTGGATATTCGAAGAGCTAATGAGATCCCTGCATTTTTCCTAACCCACGTGTACACTGTGCTAGGGTTACACTGTTTCAAGAATTAATGCACTCATATAGCTTAATTTTCTAAATTTGAAAAATCTTTTTTTCTGTGCACAGTTTTCATAAAGGGCTGCCTAAGTTAAATGCAGCAAACCGATATAATCAGATTTTGCCATTAGGTTAATTGAAAATCAATTTGATCTTAGAGACACGTTTGATTAGCTTGTTCGTTTATCTCCGTCCCTCCATATAGTTATAGAGATAAGTGAGCTAGAAAAACAAAATTGCACCTAACTTCAGACTCATTAATTGCAAACAAATTAGCTTGTTTTTCATAGGTCTGCACTGTATCAGTTGTTTTCCTTGTTGAAAACTAAACTCTTGATGTAGCCACCTCTTTTAAAGGTAGATATTATATACCCCATTATTTAATTTTATTTTCTTGTAATTGTATCCCCGCAAAAGTAAATTCAAAATAAATGAAAATCACCTAACTTGTCATTAGAATTACGGGGACATGCCTCAGTGATCTCATTCATTTTCAAAATTTAGAAATTACATTAATGCACGCACTTATCATTGTAACATGACCTTATTATGGAATTCAAAACTATAATTTAATTTTATGTTCTTTAGCAAACTAATCCAATGACCATGATACTGGTATGAGTGGTGGAGGTTTTATGATAGTTTAATATTCTAGTCCATATTTGTTTATTTTAGGAGATAATCAATCCTGCAATGTATGAACCCTTATCTCTCTACAAAGAAGAAAAAAAACAAACAGCGGCAGATAACGTGAAAGTTTCGAAACGTGTACATGACGTTCAGTCTAAAATCCCCCTCTATCACTCCCAGATACCTCTTGGTGCACGTGACTGCCTCTTATCAGCCCAGGTGTCGGGGGTCATGAGACAGTCGACAGATTGCACGCCAGGTGTTTTTAACACGTCACCCAGAGGATTCTGATACTTCCATCTCCATAAACAAAAAGCAAACTCCCACTTCCTCAACTGGACTAAAGCGATTACTCTGAAGTCTTCCAAGTGACGGTCTGCCAATCATAAAAACTCCTCAATGAGTTTAGATTCCACCACTTAGTGCAATTATTTTGCAGCTTTTTTGTTAACACTTGCCTTTCAAAAGCTTTCACACTACATTTAAAGAGCAAAGTATTTTAATGTCAATGCAAGAAGATGCTCTTCAAAGCAAATGTATTCAGGGGGAAATGTCCTTAAACTGTTGACAGTGGTGCACCACAGCTCAAAGATATCATTTACATAACAGGCACACTTAATTAATTGACAAGTATCCATGCACTGTCTATGCACTAACTTGTGGTTAAGCTGTCACCAGCAAATTTGCAGAAGAGCCCACAAAAGGAGCTCCATCATTAAAAACTTAGTCAGGCCACCGCCGCGCTTTTGCTGCTTATTTCAAAGGAGAAGTGTCCGGACTTTGGTCCTCTCCTCCCCATTACACTGGAAAAGATCAGAAACTTGTCTTCGGGAGGCCATCTCTGTAACTGGCCCGGCGCCTTCAAATGATTCACCCCATTAAGAAGCCAATCAGGTATAATGAAGCACAGGGCAAACGCTGTGGCACAGCCAGATAAATAATTTAATGGGACTTGTCATCCCTCTCCCATCGAGGTGCTGCTCACAGAGAAGCAGTGAGACAAATGAAGGCTTTCTGGGGTGGAGAAACGCCGCAAAGCCGGTGACACCCCGTCCCGCTATCTACCCCCAACATCATCGAGGTTCACCTCCCACATCCTCTCCTCTCCTCTCTTGCTTCCTCCACTCAGTCACTCCTTCATCCTCAAATCAAAACACCATCCCAGCCCCACCCTTCGTTCTCCCCACCTGTCAGACTTTGGGAGCGAACCGACACCATTTCGCTACCAGACTCTTACTTGGAGGTTTTCAAACAGATTTCAGCTAATGAGGGAGCATTTAGAAACTCTGGGATGCCAGCGTCTAGAAGAGCAGGGAAATGAACGGAAGGGGAGGGGGGAGGGACTAGGCTACTGTACAGCAGTGGTCATACAGTACACACATGCAACCTACAAATCTGCACCATACTCACACCTTCTTTCCTGCTTGTGAACTGCACACACACACACACGCAAACACACACACAAGCAGAGATACAGTACACTCACCTGTACGCACTGCTTCTCAGCTCAGGGCTGTCAGTGTAGGTGAACAAAGTGAATAGGATATGTGACTGACAATAAAGATTTCTTTTAACATCAGTGAGAAGAGGGCAGGTGGGCGGGGGTGTAGGGGGAAGAGTCTGAGGAGACAGGCTGCAGCAGATCGCATTACTCTGAGGGACCCGTCGGCTGCATATGCCATCTTTAATGACGAGGCCTCGCCAACTGGCGCCCAGTCAGCCAACCAGGAGAGTGCAATAGTGAGGAAAGACACCTTGCAAACCTATTATTTTCAAACTTCCACTGCCCCCCCTTCCTCTTTACCAATCAGTACCCACCGACCCACCCTCTCCATTTCCTTTAAATGTGACTTTCAATAGACACTGCTGAAATTCCGCTGCCGTCTCCTTAAAGTTTAATTTGCCCACTTTTCTTTCAATACTGCATCCCCATTATGAAGCTGAGATGGCAGCCGCAAACAGGGCATTATTATTTCACATTATGAAAATATTATTTTTAGATGAAGGGGAAGGGAAATGATGGCAGGTTGGGAATTGAGAACGAGAGGACCCACATTCTATACAACAGTAATATCCTCTGCGTTAACTGCATCGCAGGGCTTGTTCAATAGATTCAGTATTTTGAAGTTTTAAATGTGAAAAGTTGGTTTGAGTTTAACTCTCGTATTGTGTTTGTTTCTCTGCCCTTTAACAGCTCTTAAATGAACAAAAAGAACAGTTATCATCACCAAAGTTACGTAACACATTTTAAGCTGTAAACAATGTCTCAGACTAATAGTTTACATCAGAGGTCTTCAACCGGGGATCTGTGAACCCTACGGGTTCCGAGGAGGTACTGCAGGGGGTTTGGGTTGATAACAAAATTTTTATATTTAAAAAAAAATGTTCCAACCCAACATGAATATATGAACCTGTGCATTAATGGCTTACCTTAGTAATGCACAATAACATAGTAGCTATGTTTAAACATGCCATTAGGGTCAGTTTAAATTAAAACGTAATTTTATATATAGTATGGGGTCCCTGCTCCATCTGTTTGGGGGTCTTTGGCATGAAAAATGTTGAAGACCCCCAGTAAATTAAATATCTGCTGTGAATATTGTTGTGGAAAATTGCTATTAAGATGAAGGAGAGGCTCGACAATTATTACTATTTTCCATTACAATACACAAAGAATAGACACTAAAAAGTTTTTGTTTATTTTGCAAGTGGTGTCCAATACTCTCCACGTGTCCCCGAACCCACTCTTCCCATCCAGTTTTCCAGAGTAAGAAGAGGAGTTAGAAAGAGGAGCGGGGAATGGGAAACGAAACGAGAGAGCTCTGTGTTCTTACGTGTGTCTGTTTACACATTTCGAAGTCATCCCGCGGACCAGGTTGGACTCTCGGTTCGGGCCTTGAGTTTGACAAGTATGTTCTCAGACCTTCCTATCAAAAGTAAGGGTTATCCCCTAACCCTAACCCAATCCCCTAACCCAATGCCTTAACCCTAACCATATTCCCTTACACTAGTGTGCCTTAAGAGATAATTGATCCATGGCTTGACCCTTGAACGACCTCAATCTGCTCAACAATTTCAATCAGTCCACAAAAAGTCACCCCAGGACAGAATGACAACCCTCACGAAGTATCTAGATAACAATTTGAATTATGGGAATGGTGAAGGAACAGACGGATCTTTGACATGTTTCAAATGTTAGCTGGACTGTTGGAATAAACCAAGTCTGAGCTTTTATTCTCCCAGGCAGAGCACGATCACCTATCTCAGCCGTGGAAAAATGTCTTGCACGAAACCGGCCAGTGATTCAAAAACTTTTTCCTATACGTTTTCCTAAACCACATCAAAACAGGGCCAAATATCACCGGTGGATTAAACTGTGTGGACTGCATGTGTCATTGTAACATGGAGAAGATTAACCATGATGCCCACTTTTGTTCTTGGGAAAAGCAACTTTGTATCTCATCAAAGTGCAGACATTTCACTTAACCAAAGACACTCGACTCTCCCATTGCATTGAAAGGTCTTGACTTAATCAATTAACTGTCATCAAAGATATGTCTGACCAAATCAAAGATTGTTGGTCATCTCAGAGTGTTTAAGAAACTGTTTATCTTCTGGGAACTTCCCACACAATGGTCTCAAAACAGAAAGTTCGGAGGAAATTGGCCAGACTGGTTGGAGCTGGTAACCGTTCTCTACAGCTGTTGTGATCAGAAATGCATCTCTCAAAAAATGTTTAGCCTTGAGGAGGATACATCTAAAACAACATAACAAACAGAGTATCCTCTCAGGTTCTAGCCCTGTCCTCTGAGAGTCATCAAGTGGATACAATGTGCTCATCCTCCAAAGTAGAGAGAAGCAGCAGTAGTAGCTCTTCTGATATGACCCTGTGTACGTTAGCAAACAAGCACATTTCTCAAAGTCTTAAACTGTTTCTTGAAAAAAAAAAATGCAACAGCAAAAGGTAAAGTTCAGTCTCCCCAGCACTTCTTGTTCTGCTGAATGAGGAGAAGGGAAACTACCTGACACCTTTGATGTATTGCTGAATACGTCCCTCATCTCTCTGTTAAAACTTCTCTTGCTGTCACACACACACTCTCACCTCCTCCTATGTGAAAGTGGTAATCAGGCTGGATGGCTGATTCTTTTCATAAATTTTAGTATCTCCTTATTTCAGGCTTTGCTGCGTCTCGGCTGCCATTAGTACCCCACAGGCGACAGAGCCCATCTCCGTGCATGCTTTTATGAGGTTTTCCTTCGCTCACAGTGTTCCTGCCTGCCGGGTTTTCCCATACACACCAAATCTGTCATTCCTATGTCAGGATGCCTCCCTCTTGACATTAATTTTTTATTCCCTAACAGATATATAATCTTTTCTACAGAGCCTCTGCTGGACCGATCTAAGGTGATAACAAATTCCACTGTTGTCTCTCATCAGAAAACACAATGTTTTATGTAGTCTGGGGCTGAGCAGCTTGATTCAGAGGCATTGTATGGAGTCAGATTCGGTTCATAATTTGCACTTCTCACGTGCGTAATCTAACTTTGCGCTCGCTCGCAGGAGAGTCAGCCTCGTGGCCGAGCAGACAACGTCGCGAGCGAGTGGAATACCGTTTGAGACCAAGTGAAATCTTTTTGACCCTTGGGGGGCAGAGCCACTGGACTTTGATTGACAGCTCCCAGGACGTCAGGGGTTGCCAGGCTGAGCTTCAGGTACATTTGACTCATCTCACAGGATAAGGCTAAATGCTAGTTAAGTGAAATAGACAACGATACACTCTGATAAATCTGCTCAATAAAAGGGAAAAGTGATGTTGACCCCTGGAGATATACAGTCATCATTTGAAATGTCTCAATTTCTCAACAAAAGTAAGGTGAAACATTGGGCGTCTGCATTCTCTTAGGAAAAATGGCCTAAGCTATCACTAAGTGACATTTCTCTTTGTTGCAGGGCATGCTCAGAAATACTAAGCCCTCTAGATTTCGATTTTTTGGATTTCGTCAAGAGCTGTACCTCTGGGACGCACTCTCGAGACACGCAAATATTCCCCCAGAATGTGTACTGTGTTTAAGAGACTTTCATAGGCCGGTTAAACTCAGCATTGAAGATGCTGAAGGCCGAAGCCATCACCTTGAAACAGGTCCTGGGGACCTCCCAAGTATGATATAGAACATGAGACTGGTGCATCTTTTCGAAATTAACATATCCGTGGAGGGCATCGCAAGTTTCTGCATGTCTCACAGGCGAACAGGCGGACGAGAGGATTTAATATCCACAGCAGGCAAAGATACAGTGATGTCACTGACCAGCAGCTGGACCAGGCAGTCCTCATGATCAAAAATGTAATGCTCACAGCGGGCAACAGGATGGTAAAAGGTAGACTGCTATCCATGGGAATGCACGTCCAGTGGAGGAGAGTGACAGCATCACTGCACCATGTTGACTCCATTGGTATTCTCTCAAGACTTGCTGGATTTACTGCATTGTGAGAAGGACATACTCAGTCAGGGGCCCCCTAATCACACGCTTATCAGGTTAGTACCTTATGTATATCAAAAAAATGTTGCTATATTTTAAGTAGCCAAAAAAAACCAATTCTGCTAAAAAGCAAGTAGACAATAATAATTGGTTTAGTGTAATAATAATTGAGGGAGAGGTGGCCTAGTGGTGAGGAAGACAGGCATCGGACCAGAGGGTTGCCGGTTTGAGGCTCAGTCGATGTGGTCTCCATCTGGAAGGATGCACGACCCCCACCACTAACAAAAGAGATGCCACCTCTAATGCCCTTGAGCAAGGCACTAACCCCATCTGCTCCCCGGACACTCTCAGCTGTCCACTGCTCTGTGGCCTTACATGCGCCACAGATGGGTTAAATGCAGAGGTCAAATTTCCCCTGACTTGTGCATGTGCATGTTTGTGTGGGACAATGTGCAATTTGAATTCAAATTTTAATAACATAGGTATGTACCATGTGTTCACCAGCTACAGCATTGTACTTTTTGGTGCCATGGATGGCTACTCCAGGAAGGTAGAATGACATCACACACAGGACAAATGTTCTATTATGAGTGATTGTTGAAAAATTTAAGAAAATATTTGCTACATTACCAGTCTTACTTTGAGTGTTCTCCATAACCTAACCAGATTGCACTATCTTCTTCCATGAGATTTGCAGAGAAAAAAAGAAATTGTGTTTCTAAGTTTTTGAAAAATGTTGTGTAATAAACCAGGTGATGTGCTTGAAAGCTGTAACCAACAATTGTGCATCCACAGCATTTTTCACAATCAAAGAAAGAAAGACCACCTTTATTAGTCCCACAATGGGGAAATTCAGTTCAGACAGTTACACAAACAGTCATATACAAATACATGGTAGTTATTATGTAGTGGTGTAGAGGGGAGAGATGTTAGGGTGAGGTGGCTGCCGTATAGATCAGCGCCACGGAACAGTTACAGGGGTTACAGAAGATCTTTTTGCTGTCCACCTAATGATGACCTGAATGCTTTTGCTGAGGAATGGAACAACCACCCCCCTGAACAGAAATGAATCAAACTCAAATCAAACGCATTTGTGGTAACCTCTATTTTAGTAACATGTACTAAAAAACAATACAACCATCTGATCATAACTTCATAATAACATTGCATTGCCCTTTAGATTGACTTATACTGCTTATATTGAAAGCCCCTGCCGGAAGCTGACTGAGATATTGCAGCTGATCGAGAAGCTGGTGGATGGTGTGGTAGTTGTCCCAGATTTGAGTACCCCTTGAATGAACAGCAGCGATTAGAGCTTCAATCGCTCATTGATGAAAATTATGGAGACATACAGAATAATACAAGAAACCAATATTTCCTTTGCCGGGCTTACCTGGGTTAAATCTCCAGTCATGCCTCTGTGTATACTAGGGCTCTGTTGGAATGAAAACCTGCAGCCACACCACTTGTTCTAATGCACTCAAAGGGCCATTGTCAAATATGTGTTGTCTTTTTTTAGATCTATGAAAGGGACTTATATATACAGTATAATTATATATAAACAATTTAATAACTATTTACATGTTCAAAATGAAAGTAGAAACAAACAACAAAGATATATTCAAACACACAAAGTAGTAATTATTGTGATACAATTTAAACATTGAAAACAAAAGAAATGGAGGTCAACATGTTCAAGTATATACTGTAGGTGATGGTAAGGTGACACGGTTTAGTGTAAGTTAAATTTGAAACCAGCAACTATTGCTTCAGGCATGTTGACCTCAGACTCCCTCGGTGTTCCAGAATAACACATGGGTATTGTGATTGCAGACGCACAAGCATTAACTACAGGGTAACACACTCGATGTTCCCCGTACTTGAGATCACACTCATCATCAAAATGTACATTCAATTTAAAACTGTTCAACCAGAGGGATATGGGCTTGTACTGTAATCCATTGGCAGAAGGACTTGACAGTAGGTGGCTTGATTCTGCACGGATAATGAGCGTCCTCCTGGTACTCCTTAGGATTCTCTCCTCCAAAACACAAATACCAATAAGTCTAGTCAGCACAGAAATGGCAAGATACCCAAACTAAAAATAATTTGGAGGGTTGCATGGTATGTGCTCCATTAATACCTATGTTGCGTAATCATTTTAATCATTTTACACAGACACGTGTAAAGTTTTTATTTTTTTGTGTTTATGTAAAAAAGGGTTACCTTCGTTTTCTAGTTCCTGCAGTGTAGACCTGAAGTAGATTAATGACTTTAATTTCACACTGCCGCTTGACTGAGCCCTCTAGGCTGTACTGAGGCGATAATCAGGAAATCTGCATCCACCTAAAAAAAATCAAATACATTAAACTAATTTCCCTCATTGGGTCTACTTTAATTATTACATTTTTGGCTTCATCTTAAAGGATTCTTTGGTTAATTTGTCTCAAAGGCAGAATATGTGAAGATATTTAATTTGGTAAATAATGTATTAATGTTACTTACATCCTGAAGGTTGCATGGCACAAAGAGTTGCCTGCACACCTGTGCTTGAACCAGCTGCTCATCCAACCAATAAATGCCTAGTCCCTCTCGCAGCTGCTGCAGGATGGGGAGGAGCCTGACCCATGAGTGTAACACTATGGCCCCAATACAACATGACTGTAATTATTAAGACAGAATGGGTCACAGCTGAAGTAATTTGTGATTGTAATGAATAGTAATAATAGTTACATACTCTAGGATCTCCGTCTTGCGATTAGCATTGATGGGCCCAGAGTACCCTCAGGCTATGATGCATTCAGTGAAGTCCAGTAGGCTGTTTTCTTCAGCATCTTGAAGTTGATGAGACATTAACAAGAAGAAGAAGGCAAATATATCCTGATAAATAAAAATGCAAGAAAGTAAAAAAGGTCCATGCTTATGAGAATGTTTTCAATACCATACAATAATATGTCATTAATCATGTCACTGGCTGCTGCTTTTACCACATCTTTCTCCAGCTGCCCATGGCAGAGAGAAAAGTAGATTTGAGGGCTTACAAAATAATTTCTGTGTTTTTCCATGTTCATTTCCTTCAAACAAGCCACATTCAATTGCCTGCACCAATTGTGTAAAATAGTAAAAAAACATGTCAAATTCAAGATTTGTCACATTGGTAACTTAGGCAAGTTGCATTTCAACAATTGTGTCAGCCTTAATGGGGACGATATAACAGTTATGAATTATTTTCTCAGAGCCCCTTGGTCAATTCCTTGTTCTCCTATGAAGCAAACCATGATGATGGAAACGGGGAAACAGGCCTCTGGCCTGTTTCTGCCTTGCCCATTGTTTCAGGACCCTCTGTAATAGATCTTATCTTGTGACATTTATTTTTAATGTTTTTTGAGTGATCTATTTTCCCCTTGAGGTTGTCTTGTAGGTTTGACAAGCTACAACACATAAACAAACCCTTTCACATCCTACTAACACATAAGGCTTCATACCATGACATATTAATAAGGATCAAACTTTATTTGTGTTTGATTACCACTTCATCATCTTTGGTGTTGAAAAAATCCATGTCATCACCAAAGTCATTGTGATGGGTCTATAAGAGAGAACATCAAACAATCACATTGCGTGTAGGATGAAGACTACTCATTATGGTATCAGTCTAACAGTAAAATGATGGAAGTAATGCCAATATGAGTAACAGCAACATATGCATCAAAGTCATATAAATGATGTAACTTTCTGGTAATGTTGTTGTGGGAAAACACTTTCTAGGGCCATTTTCTGAAATTGCTCTTATAAATACCCATATGCACCTCCTTATGGGCAGCCTCCTCTGGTACCTGTGCAGATCTTCGTCCCAGCCCAGCCTGTAAAAGAATAAGCTCCTAATGGGGCTTAGGGGTTTTCTCTGGGGGGAGTGGCGAAGAGAAATAACTGAACACTGAGCGTTTTAGGGCCTGTCCTTGTCTAGGCACTTTTAGGGACAGGCTAAGGCTGTTTCTTTATTCTAAATAGTCCAGGAAAGCACCTGAAGGACAGGGTGTAGATAACCTATAAATTAAATCAAAAGCGGAACAGCTGTGTAATGAACTTTATGAAAACTATTTTAGATATATTTTTGTCAGTCATTTCCCTGACTTCAATACTACAATAAGCAAAATAATGACTACTACCTAATTCCAATAACGTAATAGCAGGCTCAGGCTAGCTTAATATAACTCATAGGCATTGTATAAATAACAACATTCAAACCTGACATATGGTCCTGAATGGAACTCTCTGGCCGGCTGTCTACTGTCCCAAGACTTTACCTGGCCTAAAGTTTCAATTAAACCAAATTAATTCACTTACATGACATAATAACTGCAGTTTGTGGGCCATAAATGGGTTTAAAGGTTATTGTATGTATGCTATGAAAACTACACTTCTTCAAATGCAACAAGCTCTTTGGAAAATACCAAACATTACCTCAGATGGTGGCAAATTCCCATCTGAGCAGAGAACCTTTAATGTTAATGATTAAGTCTATGCTATGATGGGTTACTAACTTGTTACAGTAGGAGAACACAATATAATTTAAGCAAGCAGCTTATGTCCTATTCACTAAATTAGAGCTGCACAACGCTTGCCATATTGTCAGAATTAGAGAGGGAGACGATTGGAAAAAATGCTTTCAATACTACACTAGGCCACTTTGAGTACCTGGCTATGCCTTTCGGTCTAACGAACACGCCCGCCATTTTTCAAGCATTCATAAATGATGTACTACAGGACTTCATTCACTGTTTTGTTTTTGTTTACCTTGACGACATCCTGTTTTTTTTAAGTTTGAACATTCCTCCCATGTTTGTCAAGTTTTGCAGAGACTCCAAGAGAATCGCCTCTTTGTTAAAGCCGAGAAACGTGACTTCCGGGCCATTGGTCATTATTCTTCATTTTAATTTCATCCTCACCTTTCGCCCAGGTTCTCACATTATAAAGCCAGATGGTCTTTCTCGTCAGTTCTGCAGTGAGGAGGCTCCCACTAACCCTAAAACCATTCTCTCAGCTTCCTGTGTTGTGGTCGCAGTCCTGTGGGAGATAGAATCTGTGGTTAAGGATCGTTCCTGGTCCCATATCGCCCTGGATTTCATGTCTAGACTCCCTGTTTCTCAAGGTAAAAGTCATCCTCACCATCGCCAACTGTTTTTTCCAAAGCTGCTCATTCGGTTGCTCTACCCAAACTGCCTTCGGCAAGTCAGACTATATAGCTCCTGGTACAACATATCTTTAGGATCAACGGAATACTTCTGGACATGTTTCAGACTGAGCACCCCCAGTTCATCTCCCAGGACTAGAGGTAATTAGGTCAGGCACTGCGGACAACAGTTAGTGTAACCTCTCCTAGTCCATCCTAGTGACCTCCATAAACCCTACGGCTTAGAGCTCCCAGCTTCCATGGAATGAGTTGCACAACTCCGTCACCAGTGCCACCACTGGCCTGACCCAGTATGAGGTAAGCCTTGGCTACCAGCCTCCCTTATTCCCCTCCCAAGAGGAGGAGATCACTTGTCCCCTTGGTGCAACTTAATCTCCACTGGTGTCGCAGTGTCTGGAAATCTACCAGAGCTGCCCTCCTCCGGTCGGTAGAAACCAACTGCTGAATCCCTAACCGTCACCGGATCCCAGCACCTTCCTACCAGCCAGGCCAAAAGGTTTGGCTCTCCTCCAGGAATATTCCCCTGCAGGTGGAGTCTAAGAAATGTGCCTTTTGGATCATTGGCCCCCTTACCATCGAGGTCATCAACCTGTCTGCTGTGAGGCTGGGACTACCGGTCTACATTCCACGTCTCCCAGTGGAAGCCAGTATCCTCCAGGCCACCGAGCCCGCCTTCCGGACCCCCTTCCCCCCCAAGATCATTGGTGACGGACCACTTTTACTGTGCGGCGGCTTCTGGATGTTCGGGGAGGGGTACAGTCTAGAGGAGAGGTGCTGGGTCTAAAGGTCCCTCATCTTCGACCTGGAACTGGTGAGTGACTTCCACCATACCACCAGGTGGCGACCATTGGGGGCGTGTACTATCATGGTCAGTTTTCTCCCATGTCTCTCTCCCCTGTGCCTTCCCTGCCTCTCAGCTCTGGGTGGAGCTGACTTGAGGATCAGAATCAGAATCTCTTTATTCGCCAAATGTACAAGTACACAGGAATTTTACATGGTGTACAGCGCTTGTGTGTATACATACGACATATAACATACAACATACAACATAAACCATAAGATAAGTACAAAACATAAGGGGTGGGATACGACATAAAAAACATAAGAAACATAAGAAACATAAGAGGTAGCAAGGGTTGTATTAAGTGATCAATGTTTAAGTGTGTGGCGGTGTTTAATCGCCATGTCCAAGAGACGGGGAGTACAAGTGTGAATGCAGCATTTATCATATGTTCAGTACCTCCAGTACTATCATATGATGACCTCCTCCCCTCTTGTGCTGCCGCAGCTGGAGCTCATTCCACTAATCACCCTCCACAGCTTAAAACTCCAGTGCTGCTCTCCACTTATAGCCAGTCCATCTGTGATGATGATGTCAGGCAAGGAGAGGTGTCAATATCATCTCCGGGACACTGCTTAGGTGCCCCTGAACAAGGCAAAGAACCCTAAACTGTTCCCTGGCGCTGATCTATGCGGTAGCCACCTCACCCTAACATCTCTCCCCTCTACACCACTACATAATAAATACCATGCATTTGTATATGCTTGTTTGTGTAACTATCTGTAGTGTGGGTACATCAATAGAGTGAGGAAACTGAATTTCCCCATTGTGGGACTAATAAAGGTGGTCTTTCTTTCTTTTTCTTTTTTCGTAGCTCCTTGACCCCTAGATCCTCGGTCGGGATTCTTTTTTGTCTGCAAAAAGGACAGGAGTTTCAGATCTTGTATTGATTACAGTGGATTATATAACATCACTGTTAAAACAACTACCTGTTGCCTTTAATTGCCTCCACATTTGATCCCTTACAGGGAGCCAAGGTTTTCACGGAATTAGACCTGTGTAACGCCTACCATCTTGTCCGAGTTCGAGAGGGAGATGAATGGAAGACCAAGTTCAATACCCCACTATGCCACTTTAAATACCTGGTTATCTTACAGTCTTATAAATGCAATGGCTGTATTTCAAGCTTTTGTGAATGATGTATTGAGGGACTTCATTCACCGTTTTGTTTTTGTCTACCTCAACAACATCCTTATTTTTTCCGAGACTGAGTCTGAACATTCCGCCCATGTTCGCTAAGTGTTAGAGATTTCAAGAGAATCACCATTTTATCAAAGCTGAGAAATATGACTTCCACACAAAATCTATCAGTTTCCTGGGTTATATCATTGAGAGCGGGCAGGTGAAGACAGATCGTGGGAAGATTAGCACGGTGGTTCAGTAGCCCAACCAGACTACCCGCAAGCAGCCCCAATGTTTCCTGGATTTTGCCAACTTCTACCATCATTTTATGATAGACTACAGTACCGTAGCAGTCCCCCTCACCAAACTTACTTCCACGACATTCGGTTTGCCTGGACCCCTGAGGCTCAGCCTTCTCTAAACCACCACTGCCCCCACTTTGCTACACATTTTCAGAATCCATGGCAAACTGGCAACTGGACATTGTCTCTGATCGAGGACCCCAGTTCATCTTTCAGGTCTGGAGGTAATTTTGTCAGGCACTAGGGGCCACAGTTAGCCTGACGTTTTCATACCCAGTCTAACAGACAGACGGAAAGACTCAACCAGGAGCTGGAGGCTGCCCTTTGTTGGGTGACCACCACTAATCCTACGACTTGGAGCTCCCAGCTTCCTTGTATTGAATACGCCCACAACTCCCTCACCAGTGCTGCCACTGGTCTATCAACACTGGAGCTAATCATCCACCACAGCTTAAAACCCTTGTCCTCCACTCATCGCCATTCCGTCACCAGTGGTATAGACAGCAGGCAACCTTTGTGAAGATTCCGTGTTCTCGTTCCATGCTGTTTATTAACCCCTGTCTCCTGTGCTGCAGTGCAATTCAGCGCTCCTGCCTGTGGGTTCTTGTGTCCCTGGTTTTACCCCTCTGTGTCACACTCTGGCTCTCCTGCTCTCCTGTGCCTCTGGATCCTCATCGCCGCTTCTCCCTCCTGTGCTCCCAGCACTCCACCCTGCTCACCTGCCTGCCCGCTCTCCCCTGCCTAGACATATCTGAATAAAACCCTGTTAAAATTGCTATTCTTACAGTCTGTGCTTTATTTTGTATTGGAGTCCAGCTCTAGTTTAACATCTACCTAACAAAAAGGAACAACACAAATTCATATCTCTTACAATGTATATCCATGTATATTCATGGAAACTAAGGTTTTGTGAGAAATTAAAATATTAAATATCTTTGTTTTGTCCTCATATTATTAATCCAAAATAAAAATATCTAATATGTATTTGATGTTATTATGGATTGAATATGGATTGCTCTTCCAGTATTTTGGAAATTTAAGGTTTGTATAATCAGTGCATTGAAAGATGCACACTAGAGGTGACAATACTACAGTTAAGGCTGGGAGGTAAAGAGAAGAACAGGAGGGTAAGAAAAGTTATGAGAAGCACTCAGAGAGAGAGAGAGAGAGAGAGACGGAACTCAGAAACACCTCAGCAGCCGAACGAGGCAGGTGTTTAATTTGAGAATTAAGACAGTGTGAAAGTTCATAACTATGCTAATGGCCCTGTGCCTCAATCTACCAGATGGAGGTTCCTCGTCTTTTTAGGAGGTGGAAGAAATCCACCTGAAAATCTGTCATAATAAGACACACTGAATTTTCATCCTCATTCTGCTCCAACTGAAAAACGAAACATTTAGTGGCACATGGCTGACCATTAAGTATTATCAGGCATTACAGTGAAACGGGCATTCATTCTATCTCCTTTCAGGTACTGTATGATGAATAATTTATCTTATTGATAATTATCTATATTAAAAATAAGAAACTGCCCTTGTTCAAGGGCATTAGAGGTGGAGTCTCTTTTGTTGGTGGCGGGGGTTCATCCATCCTTCCAGGGGGAGACCACCTCAGCTGGGCCTCGAGCCGGCAACCCTCTGGTCCGATGCGCTTCTCCCTCGTCATGAGGCCACATCTCCCTCTCCCACTCCCCTATCCGTGAGAACTTGGTACCATGGCTTCACTTGATATATCACCAACACAAGATGGCAATGACATGATACCTTTTGGCTTGTTTTTGGTATGGTGGAATGTGGAGAGACATTGCCTCTCTTGAGCTGTGGATGAATTGGACGGCCGGTTGTCTGCAGGGCCCCAGGGTGTGGCCCAATCCTCTGCACTGCAGATTTATTGTCCTCAGTAAGCATCTCAACCCCCACTGCCAAGACCCAAGTCAGAAGCTAATTAAAACCTTTCAGTTTAATCCCTGTGAAGTTGTAGCCCCACCGACCCTCAGCCAGCAGCAGGCCACATTCCACTGTGCCGCAAACATGAACACAAATTTGCACATTGATCCTTGATGGGATCCTTGGGACTGAGAATCTCAGTCAACAAAAGAAAAAGAAAACTTTTAGTGATGCTGGTTGAGTAGTTTGACAATGACAACATTAACTGCATTTATCCATTACTCCGACTTTACGGAGAAATGAGCTCCGCTCTTAGTCTCCTCCTGTTCACTTGAGCGCTGCAGCAAGTCTTAGGCCCCACACCTCAAATGCCGTTATTGGTTGAGACGCGTGAGTGAGGCCCACCCCCAGCCAATGCTGATTAACATCCCGCCCATCCTGTGACCCATGGTCTGTCTGTATGCCTATTCAGAGCCAGTGAGATATCGACTTAAAAAAATAATAAAAAAGCAATTAACGTGTGATAAATTAATTGACGGCATTAATGCGTTACTGGATAATAACGTTATGTCCAGCACTAATTCTTTCATTTGATTTGAGTAAGTAGTTGGCAAATAAGTAATAGTAAGTATTAGTAGTATTAAGTAGTTATTACAATACACACAAATGATAGCCTCTTAAAGGGAACACTACCATGTCATGACTACACTTGTGAATGCAGAACACCCTGGTTCACTGAGGCTCCTGTGCATGAAAATTACAAATGAGAAAACCTGGAGCCTTACGTACTATATTTCTCCATTGTCTTTTTAACATCAAACCCTAGTCACTCATCGACATACCTCAACAAGGCATTATACATTCTAAGATCGGGCAACTTTCCCAAATAGAGAAGATTTACAGCTGGTTTGCTGTTATATGAGGTTGATAATGTACATTTTTCTAAATTAGTACACCTCAAGGCTGTATATGTATTCATTTAATATTAACGAATAGTGTAATTATTTGTAGTGAACAGAAATATAATCAGACAAGACTGAATAAGAATACATTTTGAAAAGCGTGATGATAAGACTAAAGCTGTAAGTGCCCTGATTCATGGAAGAACAAACTCATCCAGAGATCTCTCTAGATAATGAGGTGTGGTTTGGACAGCTTCCCTTTATTTGCACAGATCCCTTTGAACCCAGTGATGAATCTAAGCTCAGATGTGCTTCTTTTTTCTTTAAGACAGTGTAAAAGATAAAGATGAAGAAGATATCCTTTAACATTTTTTTTTCTTTTTCTCTTCTGACAAACAGCAAACAACAAATGACAGTAAAGAAGTGTGGATAAACTATAATACAGCAACATCCCTATGTGATATTCAGAAACTGGCAGGGAACAATCCTGCAACACAGTGTCACTAGAAAAAGCCCATATTATTTATAATAAAAAATATATGGCACATTTGTGAACACATTTGTTGTATGAGTTTACTTTGTCACTGTACTGTATCTGTTAATTGGGCAGAGTGTATTCAATTTCTAATTGAGCTCAAAGACATCAACATAAATATTGATGAAAATCTTGTTTTCATATTTCCACCATGTCTTGATGTAATGTTTTTGTTTCTTTCTTTGCATTTTATGACAGAAAACGAACGGCAGTGTAATTGACAAATATTATCCATAAATGATGTCTATATTTCTTGCAACTAAGCCAAAATGAGCATCATTTAAGTATTTTTTCACAAAATGTGATGGCTAAAGAATCTAATAAAATAGTGAGTCCACCAGACCTGAGTGGAACATTGGTTGAGTAACAAAACATGAACAAAACAAAAGGGTTAACTTAATAAATAGAATGATTTTTCAAGTCAAGTTGAATGTTTTCAAGATTTGAATCTTCATTTAAATATTCCAATGTTGAATGATAAAGGTCAACCTATTAATACTTTTCATGTAAAACGCAATAGCTTTAACCAGAGGTTAGTGAAGCTTTAGCCACATGTGGTCAATCTTTTCACCCAATGGGATCTGGAGATACAACAAAACATGACAGGAGCTACTCCAATTGACAGTAGCTCCGCCTAAAGGCTGACATGTGGTTGCATTTTGGAAATAAAAGAAAACAACTATGAGTATTGAGAAGAGCTGGACCAAAGCAAAACCATGTGTACGATGCAGAACATGGAGGTGAAATACAGAGGAGGAACATAATTCTCCAAACCATTTCGCAACCTAGATACACGGTTTTCATGAATGTCCAATCAAAAACAAACCCAACCAGGGAAGGTGTTCATGTTACAGTGCTATGCTAAGTGCAATGCTAAGAACCATACACACGCTTCAGTGAAGTAAAGATTGCGAACCTGTGAACAGATGTGAAACATTGCCTCACACACACTTTGGTTTGTTTCTTGTCTGAAACACTGTATGCACTTTGTTTGTATCCTGACAACTATGCACAAAAGCTTTGTTAGACAATCACAGCAAAGTGTGTTTCCCTGAGGTATTAGTGATGTTTATATTACCATGCTACTATTTACACTGGCTGTCTGCTGATTCTATTTTTGCATTGTGGCGTTTGCAACAGCACAATGAGGTGTTTGTTTGCGTTGGTCAGACATTGGGCTTCTTTACAAGGATTGTTGATTTTATTGTCCCTGCATCCATTTTTAAAATAAAAGGCCGTTGGTCTTTCTTAAATAAAAAGCACTGGGTCATTAATGTAATATTGCTGAAACTCTTTCATATAGACAAGAAAAGACTTTCTTTGTCAGGTCATAATCACTACAGCCACTACAGTTCAACTATAATTTGTCATAATTTGTCACAGACTAATTAAATGCTTGTGGTTTACCATGGGTCTGTTATACTTTTGAATGTTTTCCGACATTTTCATTCATAAAGTTTCATTATATGCAAAAACATATAAATAATATCATTAAATGATCATCACTTGAGGAAATGGTAACATACTGAAATACTTTGCTTTCTCAAAGCCTCTTCTTCTATATTCTGTGATTATGTGCCAACCTTTTTGTTTCTGGTAATCAATTAATTCCCTAGAGGAAAAATAAATTCAAATTTTCCCTTGAGGGAATAATAAGAGCTGTGAAATGCTTCTATGTTCTACAAAAAAAAACCTTGTCCAAATGTTGTATTTTCAAATGTTCTTTACCCTAAAATTAGCAAGCACACAACACAAATGCTGTTGTCCCCTATTTGTTTCTTATACACAATCGAGCTCTCTCCACTCTCACAGCTTGCAGGGCGGGATCAAGGTTACATTTTGTCAGTACAGTCATAAGTCATTTAGCCAAGAGGCACATGCTAAAAGATTTATGGAGAGAAACAGTGCCAGGGTTGAGCTTCTCAATTTCCTCCAAACAGCATCTTTCTGGAGAGAAAATGATGATTCTCTTCGGCATATTTACATGCAAACAGTGTCAGGGATCTCCGTCACCCACCAGGCATACAACCAAAGTGATTATGCACATGCTAACTAAGAGGTTTGTTTAGAAAAAAAACAAGAAGCATTAAAATAGTAAAATAATTAAGATATGTGATCTCAAATATGATTTTAGGCAAGAGAAAACCCTGAAAAATGTGTCATCGACTGCTCCGATTACATTGCATCTTAAACCACAATTTCAATATAATTATATGGAACTTAACATGGATCGGGGTCCTGGGTTGATCAGTTTAAATAAAGAAGAAAACAAAAGGACAACGTTTACAATATAAAAATGAATAGTTAATGAATGATATTGGTCTCTCCTTTTTATTTGACTTGCTTCAGCCAACTGTGTTCCAAGATTTTGGGATTTACTTTAGAATATTCAAATGAATCACCACCAATGTCTGGAGTGCAAAAACAAGATCATCAAGAAATACAATTTCACACTTTGACTGAGGTCTAATAAATTATGTTTCATCTACTGGACTTGGCCTTTGTTGTGCAGCAAACTAGAGGAACAAACAAGCATCAAATTTACAAAAAAAAGGGCCCCTCCCCTGATGCCACTTCCCAGGCCAGATTACTAATGGGCAACTTAACTGTAGCCCAAAAATATATTTTAACATGTGGCAGTTAGTAGGTGAAAAGAGTACAGGTGTAGATAATTAAATGTGTGAAGGCTGAACTTGGGTGCTTCATGCATTCAGGGTCCTGATACTGTGTATAACGGCTTGTTGGAACAGTGTCATAACATGCTGTGACACTTGAATGACACTTGACGGAGCCATCTTTAATGCATTTCCAACACCTGCTCACCTATAAACGTCAACATTGGTTAGCTTTGATGTTAATTGTTGGAGTATTTAAAGTTTGGAATAGCTGCTGAAAACAGGCGCGTTTGTCTACATTTGGTCCCTGCTGGTTCAATTACTTATCGTGCATTTCCAACACCTATTAGTGGTGACCAAAAGAGTATGTGAGAAAGGGAAAAAGGTCACAATACATCCATCTCTATCTCTCTCTGTTTGTGTTTTTTGAGACTGTGTGTGTGTGCACACAGGAGCCGTGTTGACATTCTCCCTCTGACATGTTTATAGCGATGCAGTAGTCTTACTATATATTTAAAGCACCTTTGAAATGATTATGAGCTTTTGGCCCACAAGTCTTTGAAAAAAGGAAACCAAAAACACAGAAGCAAAACAGGATACGGCAGAGCAAATAGAGGGAGGGAGGCCAGGAGCAAAACAAAAGGGAGAACAAGGTAGATAAGGGAAGACTTCTTCTCCTGTTATCTTTAACAGAAGAAGACGATGGAGCCGAAGCGACTGGAGGTGGAGAAGGGGCATGGGGGCTAGGTTTGGAGAGGTTTCTCTTTGTTGTCACCAACTGTTGTCAGTGCACAATGCTACGTTTTATTGCCTTCCTTTTTATTGTTATTTTTTCAGCGACACTAAATTTGCGACTCAGGTTGAGCTGGGTGGAGCAGAATTGGGAGAAACATTTTAAGTGCTTGGCTCTATGAGATGCATCCTGGTCGTTTATTCTTAATAAAAAATAATGATTGAAACACAAACAAAGTGAATAGATCACAATGGGGTGATGTTCTAACTGAGGCATAAGAAACTCATCACTAACCACTTATTTCACAGTAATAAACATTCTAAACTTAAATCTATTATCTGTTTATAGCAAATATTTAACATAAAACTTGAATATAAGCTGTTACTCAATGTGCACCAGCAGCACTTGCTCAGTTATGCATCTATGTTTGCAGGAACTTGAAGGAGGGGAATACTTCGGCTTTCATCTTCTTTCCTTTTCTCATCATCATCTTCTCTTTTCTCCCTTCTCCTTCCGTGGCTGAACACAATAGCTCTCCACCTGGCCTTGCCAATCCCACAATGCCTGGCGGTGGGTCTGGCAATAATTCAGGGCAGGACTAAACAGCTGGCTGCCTGACAGGAGAGCTGCCAAAAGCTGGCAACAAGCGACAGGCAGCTAACCCCTTCACATTTCTAATTAGACCCACCACAGCAATGTCTTTGATCCATCATAAATATGCCAATGACATGACGAGCATCAGTTGTACAGAAATGCTTACAAAATACTTTCTGTGAGCTTAAAGTTGTTGTTTGAATTCTTCTCTTGCATCAAGCTGGTAAGAATCCTTTTCAGTTAGAAAAAATGGAAATGGAGACTAAGTTCAGCTTTTTAAACTTCTCCTCATCCCATCCAAGAGATATGTTGCACATCCTTACAGCAGAGGCCTTCGTCTGACCTGTGAAGGGGGGCACCAATGGGGCTGGGGCTGTGAAGGGAGCCCTGGAAACAATAGGAAGAGTGTGTACCAAAGTGAGGGCACCATGTGCAGGGGGGATTATCTCAGCATTATGACTGCAAGACGCCTCACCATCTGGAAACACAAGCACAGAAAAAGCAGAGTATAATGAGTTTGCAGAAAAAAAGGAGGCCTGATGAAAACTACAAATGCAGAAAGGATACTTTTGTTCAACTTAGGGATGGAACAGGTGAAGGATGTACAGTATGTACATGTGTGACACATTAGTGGGGAATGCATTTAATGGGCCTTGTTGGGAAATGGAAAAACATATTTTTAAATGTATGCATACACAAAGTCCTTATAGTCAATCCAAACCTTTGGTACTGTATCTCAGCAACAGAAATTATCCCACTTGCACGGAAGATTTATCTCTTATTGAGATTCTGTATTTTTGCTTTTGACGCCAACAAAGTTAATGGGAAAGAAAAACACTGGCTTCTGCTTGTCTCACGCAACCTCAAAAAGACATCGGCCTAAACTAGGAAGAAGGTACTTCATTCAGCCTGCAAAGGATTTTTGATAAACATTGAAGTACCGTAATTTCCGGACTAGAAGCCGCTACTTTTTTCCCACGCGCTGAACCTTGCGGCTTAAACAATGACACGGCTAATATATGGATTTTTTGGGGAAAATTGAGTTCCGTCACATGAGACCAGTGAAATTGCCGACTGGGTTAAGGTGGACCAATGAAACTGTTTACGTTAAATTTAGCGGGCTCCCACTGAATCGTTCTGGTCAGTCATTTTGTCATGCACACACCCTCATCATGGCAAAGACACGGAAAAATGCATACGATGCAGATTTCAAGTTGAAGGCGACCAGCTGTGATTTCCGGGGGTACAACAAAGTTTTTGCAGCCACTCGACATCAGTGTAAATCGCGCATTTAAGGTGGCGCTCCGTGTTGAGTGGGATGAAAGTGACAATGAAAACGATGATGAAGTAATTCATCCAAGCCTGTTCAACTCCGACACCAAATGAGATGAATTCAGTGCGCAGGAGGGGGCAAATAGTGACCGATGACTTTCTCGGTATACTACTGTTTATTTTATTTTTTTTTTTACAAGCCGTGTTACGTGCGTTGTCTTTCGTTAAAGCCTGAGTAAATTTCATTTGTTTCAACGTAGACACCTGCGGCTTATAGACATGTGCGGCTTTTACATGTTTAAAATATATATTTTTTTTAATTCAGTCGGTGCGGCTTATATTTAGGTGCGCTTAATAGTCCGGAAATTACGGTACTTAAAAAACATTTGGTTAAGTTAAACAAGTTACATGATCATGTTGAATATATTAGTGCCGGAGACTAAATCACTTCAAACATAAAAGTAAAATGCTGAAGACATCAGAAGCCAACAGAAAGCGCTGCTCACTGAGCACTTTATTAGGTACACATGTACCCTGCCTATGTATACAAATATCCAATCAGCCAATCATCTCACAGCACAGTGTATACACTCTTGATAAGCACAAAAAAACAACTCATGGTTCATCTCAGGCAAATGATTCGCAACAGTCAAAGACTGACCACTGACCACTTCAGGTTCCACTCCTGCTGCACAAGACAAGAAATGTCACTGGACAGCTGAAGACTAATAAACCTCACTTGATCTGATGAATCCGTAGATTTATGCTGAGGTGCGGTGCGTGCTCAACGCGAGGAGCTGAGCGTCTATCCGTTCAACTTTGACCGGCGCCGGCGTCGTAAACAGACGGGGAAAACGTGGAGGTCTAGGAGCTACGCTAAGGCTAGCTGGGGAAGAGATTGACCAGCAGTGAGGGTGTCCGTCCTTCAAGCAGAGGATCACTGGTTTGAGTTCCACTGAACCACCAAAAACTCCACCCTCTGCTCTGTGGCCAAGGTGGACTGATTGCTGTGCACAGAGAATTAATTTCCCCATAGTGTGTGTGTGTGTTTGATTGTGCATGTGCATGTAGGGGACAAATAAATGTGTTCTCAATTCCTCTTAAATCCTCATCGGCCAGAGCTACCCAGCATCTTCCTTGTGAATATACAGTATGATCTCTGGCAAACAAGCTGGACAAACTATGGACTTGGACCCTCACACAGAGAAGGCTTATGGATTGCCATTTCATGTTTTTCACAGAGACATGGCATAACAATAATGTCCCAAACAATGTGGTGGAACTGGAGGGACGCACAGTCTTCAGAGCAGACACAGATGATTTATACATCTATGTGAACAAATCTTGGTGCACTGATTCTGCCGTTGATCTGGAATACCTGATTGTTAAGTGCAAGCCCTTCTATCTACCATGAGAGTTTTCATGCATCATAGCTAATGCAACTTATGCACCACTGGACGCTAATGATAATGTAGCCTTGAAAGACCTGAGTGCTGCTATTAGCGGTGCCTTCATTGTGGCGGGGGACTTTAACTATTGCAACATGCATACTGTACTTCCTTGTTTCCATTAACATGTCTCCTGCCACACTAGGACATAACACTCTGGACCATGTCTACACAAACATGGCTAAGGCCTACACAGCGACCCCCTGCCCCCACCTTGGACAGACCTTTCATTGTTCCTGCTCCCTAAATACAGCCCAGTCATCAGACGTGTGGAACCCACAATAAGAACTATCAAGATCTGGTCAGAGGGTGATGACTGCAATGTGTTTGCTGCCCATGCCACCACTGACTAAAAAAACAAATGTAACTGTTGCTTACTCTGTTGTGGAACTTATCAACAACTGTGTGGCTAGAGTTACAACATAGAAACAAAAGTTTTCCCCAACCAGAAACCCTGGATGAACAGAAAGGTCCACCTGCTGCCAAATACAAATATAAACTGAGGATCGAAGAACACTTCAGCTCCTCGGGGCTGCCCGGGGTATGTGGCAAGGAATTCAAACCTTAACACACTAGAAACCACCCAATACTCTACCCCCATCCAGCTCAGCCTCCCTCCCTGACTAGCATAACCACTTCTATGTTCACTTTGACCAGGAAAACATGGAGGTCCCCCAAAAATTGGTTCTTCCGACCGACAAACAGCCTCTCTCACTCTTCAGCTGAGGCAGCTTGAGATCAGCACATCCCTCTGCAACTGGACTCTGAACTTTCTAACTAACAGACCCCAGTTTGTTAAGTTAGACAACATCTACTCCTCCACTCTCACACCGAACATCGGTGTGCCACAAGGCAATGTGCTGAGCCCTCTCTTGTACTCCCTCTTCACCTATGACCGCGTTCCTGAGTAGTTTGTAGATGACACCACGGTGGTCGTATCAGCGGGGACGATGAGATGACTTACAGGGACGAGGTCCAGCACCTGGCTGTGTGGTGTGCTGACAACAATCTGGCACTCAACACTGAGAAGACTAAGGAGATCATTGTGGACTTCAAGCAGGTTAGGAGCACAGCACATGCCCCCATATACATAGATGGAGTCGTTGTGGAGCATGTGTCCATCTTCAAACTTCTTCGTGTCCACATCTCTGATGAGCTCACCTTGTCCACAAACTCCTTCCCCTTCATGAAAAGGCCCAGCAACACCTTTACTTCCTGTGGAGCTTCAAGAAAGCTCACTTTTGTTCCAGGATACTGGTAAAGTTCTTCCACTGTATCACTTAAAGGACAGCTTTCAGGCAGGAGAGGAGGCTGGCGCTGTATTCTCTCTAGTCTCCCCCACAAACCCCTTTATAAACTTCAACTGGTCCAGAATTCAGCTGCCCGCATCATCACCAGAACTCCCTCCTTTCACCACATCACTCCCATCCTGCAGGAGCTCCACTGGCTCCCGGTCAAATTCAGAATCCACCACTCTGCTCCCCATCTCTGCAATTCATTCCCACCTGACATCCGCAACTCTGACTCCCTTCCCCTCTTCAAATCCAGACTCAAAACCCATCTGTTCAAAATAGCAATAGAGACAAAATGCTGTTGTCATACCTGAGGAACTAGCACCTCAAGCTTAGCATTTAAAAGACAACGTCTTCAATGTTCCACCTTAACAACAGGGAAACCACCCGCAAACTGAATGTCATGGTAGACAACACCTGGCTACAGTACCAGCATGCCCCCACATAGCTTGGAGTGAAACTTAACAGAACACCGTCATTCAAACAACACCTGGAAGGCGCCAAGGCAAAAACAAGCGCCTGTGTTACGCTAATATGACGACAAGTCGGCAACACATGGGGAGCAACTACAAAGATGCTGCCTATTTCCTCACTGGCCATGGTATTCTCTGCTGCTGAGTGCTCTGAGTACCGTAGCCACCATGTCAAGAAGCCGGATGTTGCCCTCAAAAGTGTGCTGCGGTCGGTCTCCGGATGCCTACGCCAGTAAACCAACCGCTAATATTCCCTGTTATCTCCCCAGCTGACATCAGACCAGCTGCACTGGCTCTCTCCCGAAAAGCTCAGACCAGTTTATCTCACCTCTTTCACAAGTGTATCACAGATACACCACGACATATGTGGCCTAAGTCACACTCACTGGCCTGGTTCGCCTCCACTGAGCTGCAGGTCTAAAGACACGTAAGAAGAAGAAGAAGCTGTACCATTGGGAGCTTACTCAACAACTGCATTTCATTGAGGTATTGCAATTGCTCCGCAGATGACCGGAAAATACTTCAAAGGGTGGTAAAAAACTTCCCACATCCCAACCACAGATTCTTTACTCTTCTTCCACCCGGTGAGAGCTAAAGGAGCCTCCGCTCCTGTACCACCAGGCTCAGGCAGAGCTTCTTTCATGAGGCCGTGAACCTGTTGAACTCCACATCACCACGCTGACATAATTCCAATGTTACACTTTATTATTAAACTCACCTCTCAATTCTTTGCTATATTTAGCATTACTTAATACAATCATTGCTTGCTATATTTTGCAACATTCATTTGCACCAATCCTGTACTGCACTAAATCCTGCATTTTTGTTCATATATTTTAAATCACTCAATTGCACTAATTCTGTACTGAACTGACTTTTGTTACATTAATATGTTTATATTGCTTGCCACTACGTATTGTTTATGAATAACTACGTATACATACAGTACATTCATTTGCTTATTGTACATTTAATCATTCATGCACACTTACTGTATATATGCTGTTTTAACTAAATTCACACTATTGCACTTCTGTTTGGATGCCTCTGCATTTCATGGATTTGTAATTGTACTTTGCCCTTTGAGAATAAAGTTGAATCTAACCTAATCTAATCTAATAATAGTGGACACAATTTACCTTCTTCTCATTGATACTGTCAAAGTAGAAACTGGTTTCATGAATATGATTTTGATTTTGAAGGATACCGACTGTTGTCTGCAATTTCCCCGATTGGAGTAGTTCAGGCAGGAGTTTCAGGTACTGAAAAGGTAATGCTGTGTCTGGGAACACACTTGATGAGAAGAGGCCTACATAAAAAGATTTAAAAAAAGGGATACAGGCGTTGATTCCTAATTACAAACTGTCCTTAGAACTAGTGTCATTAAAAAAAAAACACACATAATTTGTGCATATTCAAAACCACATAGGCAGTTAATAAATTGAACAGATCGGGACAGTGCAGGGGACACATCCAACACGGATACTTACAGAGCACCTTGAGGCAGCAGAAATAAATTATAAAGACAATATTTCTAAATATAAGGACATGAAACACCTAAGCAACACTCTGTTGCTGTTACACACATTACAGACACAGGTCCAAATACCGGATGTCCTTACTTTCCCAAACTGTCCTCACTGTAGCATTCACATGCACAAACACACACACACAAGCACACACAATGACTTTCTCCTACTAGCTGGAGGATACCGCTGGACTCAGATGCAAAGTGGCATGTCTGGATGAAATATAATCCATCTGGAAACCGATGGCTTAGCTGGAGGTGACCCCTAGGCCACAGTGTGTGTGTGTGTGTGTGTGTGTGTGCGTGTCTGCAGTATTTAACACATGGAGGCAGTATGAGCTGATGAAAGGGACAAAGACTTCTGGCCAGCTCTAGGGAGAGTTAAGATTCCTAAGTGAGACTTAAGCAGTGATCTCGGACCATGTGCCGTCCAGAGTGAATGGTCTGCAGGCTTTCATTCCAGCCTGACCCTACATCCGCCCTGTTCTCTGATGAGTTCCTTCTGTGTGCTTGCTTTTTTTTAAATTGTGAAATGAGGTGCTGTAGTGTTGAGTTGAAAACCTAGAATGAAAGCCTACAGACTTTGGTCGCTGATCAGTATAAAAAGCCTTGTAAATGACTTTCTTTTGGAGTAAATAAGGTGAAACATTGCACAATAAACAGGCATGCCGATTGTAAACTAGTATAACGTACTTTGGAAATGTTTTAAAGCTATGCTTATTTTTTGTTAATCACTAATATAGTATCATTGGCTGATTTTTTTATTGCCTTGCAAGTGAGAACATGACTATCTGTCTATCTATTGTCCATTTGCGCACTATTAACTTATTTGCATCCATAAGAACATCTATTGATTAAATACATTTAAATTAATTAACAACATTTCAAATGTAATACTAATGGACAAATGCCCACTTGGTTTTCAGATAGTGAGAACTACAATGCAGCTATAATGTCCTATGCTGTCAAGAAAAACACAAGATTTTGAAAGAAGGAGAGGCCTTATGATCAGAGAATAGAAAACATGTCACAGTACTGTGCACAATGTTGTGCCAAAGATGGAAATGTACAACTTGAATCCCCAGGGGGAGTTTTAGAGGATCAATAGTAGACATTCTCATGGGTCCACTTGGTTCTTTTTAACCAAGACCTGATCTTAAACCCAGCTGAGGCCAGATTCGAGTATATAAAGTTGAATAAATTCAAGTAGGGTTTTAGTATAATACCATGGGTCAATGTGCTAAGTTGATAATGCAGGATTAGATCCAAGTTCAATTGTTACATTATGATGAATACCATTGTATATGCATATTATCCACATTCCGTAGTCAAAAGATCATATATTAGTTTTTTTAACAAATGTGTCAATCTCTAAACCAAGTAGGAGCTACAAAGTCAGTCTGTGTCATCTTGCCTCAAAGGCTTGTGCCGCTCGCCTTGATCCGGGCCCAGTGTAACTAATCAAGTTTTGATTGATATATCCCAGTGCATCACCATGGTGGTCCATAATGTCAATGACAAATGTCCCTCTGAGGCCCTTTGGTGTGCATTTAGGGTTTTGAGCTCCTTCCCCTTGCTATTTCCAGACACACCTCCCTGCAGATCTGTGCAGATGGGGCGGGGATGGTTGCGGGGCTGCAGCAGCCTGACTCGAACAGGCCTGTTAGGCCTTTGGCACCGGGCCCAGATAGAGATGGAAACCACTGGAGGCTGTGTGCGGTAGCTCTGGGGATGGACGCTTAAAAAGAAGGAGGGAGGGATGGATGATGGAGGTTTAGATCAGACAGGCCTGAGGGTAGGTGTTAAAATACTCGCCCTGCTTCTTTTGGTGGCAATCATTTTTCAAAAACACACCCACCCGTCAGTTTTCAGTCCGTTTCTTTGTGAATCATACACACTCTGGGTCAGAAAGCTAACCCCTTAGTGACATAATACACGTTCTGAAATACACACAGCACCACCACAGACATCCATAAAGGTATAGGGGTATACAAAACTGATAGTTTTAAACTGCTTTATCAATTGGCTGTGTTCAAGGTGCAACATCCAGGCTTGAACACAATACTCAGAGGGACTTATAAGAGTTAATTTCACATGACATAAAATCCTACACATGCTGAGACTGATCCATAGCGAGGTTGTTTATAAATAGTAGGATAGGATAAATAGTAAGCACTGAGAGTTTTGCCAAGTTTTGTTTTAAGTAACCTGTCCTCTTAGCTCATATAGTTAGCCAAATGAAAGGGTATTGCATTACATGACTGAAAAAACTGTCTGGGGGGTAAGTGATGTGTGTAGTACCATTACTACTCCTACTTCTACTACTACTTATAATAATTATTAAGACTATTATGATATAATGTGAATGTTTTTAGACACCTCTTTGTAATATAGTATACAATATATTAGTACATTAATTTAGGGGACATTATTATTATGATTATCATTATATTTAATAACCATAATGATGGGTTAGGGTGATGATGATAGGCATCAGGAATGCCTCCTCAGTCACAGCCAACCTTTATTACTACTATATAGACACTTTTGCAGTTCTCCAGTGTTTAGTTTAGTGATAATGTCCCAGGTTTCTATTTAGCTGTCCATCATCCTGAGAGAAAGTGTACAGAGAATAAACACCCCAACCTGGTCACGCCCTTTCTCTGCCTCTCCCTCTCCTGATTGCTTCCACCCTCATTTCCTCGCCGTGTTAAGATGCTTATTTTCCATCTTGTGATCGGCAAGTCATCTTTAAACCCCTTTAACATGGCTGTGGCCCCGCGGACTAAACACATTCTATAAATATTTAAAAAGGGTGAAAATCTGCTGGAGGTTGCCTTATCTTGAGCCCCGATGATAATCATCTAAACCGTGACCATTATGATTTTAATTACCTGTCTTTGATTTCCTACCTCGGGAGTGTGGTTATTCCTGGCCCTGCGGTACATTCCAGGTTAAAAGGGTCTCTGGGATTAGCTCCCCTGATAATTGAGTCCATGTCAAAATGCAGATTTTCTCCTTGGAGAAGTGTTTAAAGTTAAAATCTCAGGATCCCCTTTCTTCAGCCAAGTCACAGTGTTATTTCGGAACTGATTCTGGAAGATGCCACTGGCACCCATGCAGTTAACATTGTATGGACATAGATCATGAATACACTGGGTTTAGTTTTATCAAACATAAATATTCACATTGTGTTTCAGCTCAATTTAAGTTTGTGCGTTGCTTTTGCTTTAGTGTGTACTGGTTAGCGCAAAACAACACATACACACATATACACACACAATCTATCCACCTGGTGGCTGTGTGCATGTTTGCAGTAAAGTGAAGACCGACAACATATTTTTCTTTGCTGCAGGCCATCAGTGCTGCTGTTGTTGCTGTTGCCAGAGCAGCGAAGAGGGGGCACAGCTCTGCAGACAGCCAAGTCTTATTGTAAAAAAAGAGGAGCACATTCTCTAGAAAGCGCTGATCTGGCTCTGTCTGTACCCCCACACACACACACACACCATCCGATAACGCCTGCACTCACCCCACTTCTACATCTGCGTTGAAATGGCAAGTAAATGACAAAATGAGTACCGCTAACACACAGCCATAATTAACCACATTGAAGGGCTCACATGTATAAACACATGCACATATATATATACAGTATATATATATATATATATATATATATATATATATATATATATATATTAGTGCTAGGCAACGATTACATTTTTAATAGCGATTAATCACCTTATGTCCTTGCATCGTTATGCGCAAAATTCAATAATAATTTCCAAATTAATGTATTGCTCACTACTATTTCAAAAATTACGTAAGTAGTATGAACAAAAATGCAGAAGCACTTGTAAATATCAACTTAAACACTAATTCATGTAATCAGTTTTCCTGAACAGTTACCATACACACATTTTTTTTATTTTATCAGGGACCAGCATACACAGTATATTGAGTAGCTCGTGTCCCTGTTGGAGCAGTGGTTCTCAACTGGTGGGTCTTCTTTGACAACCCCTCCAACACACACAGCAGCCTTAGGCCCTGCCAACCAAATGCTCTCATTGGTTGAGACAATACCTAATGCACACCATGCACTGCATGTGCATTAACAGAAAGATATTTCACAGGGGTCGTCAAGGGCCACATATGGGCTAGTCATGGACACAGGGGCACGCACAAACAAACTGGCACCAGGTTTTAATAATGATGTCTGGAAAAATTTACTTTGAATCCAGAGCTTTTCGTGTTGGCCCACATGTTTAACAGGCTGGTCCTTTTTTTTTTACTGCCAGCTTGTTAAATGTCTTTTGGCCAAGTGAGGGGAAAGAGAAGCAGCCTGTTTCAGCCAGTAGGCTTGAAAAACCAGGTAGGCAGTGTGTCCTGCACAATCCAGCCCATCATTATCATTGATTACTTGAAAATATTCTGTTTCCTTCTTGCTATACAAAGAATAATTACTTACTAAAGATACAAAAAAGAATACAGGAAGGTCTATCAGCATTCAAACACTTCCTGGTGTTCCATGTGCTATAACATGTGGAATGTTTAACGTATTTTTAACGTAATAAAAAACTGCAATGCTATACATTTTTGTACCATACCTGATCTTTAAAGTGAACAAACTACTGTATGTCGTTACATTCAACATAAATGTGCTATAAGTGTTTTTTATTATTTTTTGCCTTCGCATGTCTTCAGGATTTTGGAAGAGACACAGTGGGTGTGCACAAAGTTGGTTAATTTAACATGAAAATATCTCACATTTACCTCTCATTTCACAAATTTGGCACTCCTTCCCAAAAGACCCCCTCATATTACATCCCAATGGCTTGTAGACACAGACTTGCAAAGCACTCGCCAAACTAAATGCACACAGCTGTCACACAAGGCCCCCTCTAACTAGCACCTCTTCTTCCTTGTGATTATGGAGCGGGTGTTGGCAGGAGGCACTGGCCTAATAGCCATTTAGCTGATTCCAGTGAGGAGATATTGGGGGAAAGTTGGTGGCGAAGTGCTTTCATGCCCACTGCCAGCGATGGAGAGCCCAGGCTGCCTTCCATCTCCTGAATGAGGAGCAAATTATTCCAAATCATTTGGGATGCAAAAGCAACCCCTTTTATTTTTGGATGTATTAACAATGTTTTCAGTCACTTTGTTGGCAGCATCAAAAAGGTGGGCCTTGCCAAAGATTAGCTGGATAAATTGCCTAATTGATCCATTCACTTTTTAACTGATGTTTTATTAAGAGGCTCTGTAGTGGTGTGGGGAGGGGGGGTGGAGGCTGGGGATTGCTGCTTTGCTTTGGCACACACACAAACACACATACATGCATGCACACAAACACGTGTCTGTATTTAAGCTAAGAAGCTGTGCAGGACAAAGACATCTAGAGACATTACAGTTCACAGTATGAAGAATAAAGCATGCTTCACTTTAATTTCATTTATGTCATTCTTCAGTGAATAAACAACAATGCACACGCATCTCTGTCCTCATTACGTTTTCCAGGTTTTCCCCACACTCATGAAGACTCTTCTTCTCTATCAATCTTAACTTTTTGCATATTAAAATGCTTTAATTTCTGCATATTTATCGGAGATCTTCCACTATTCAGGTGATGGATGGGGTCAACCAGTTTGAAGAATGTAGAGTGACTTTGAAAATGTGAAATAATTTGTGTTACGACATTTTGAACTTGAAGGGGGAAACAGACATGCCAAATAACCCAGGTGTGATTGGTTAAAAATCAAAACGGTTTATTCTGTGCTCAAGTCGACAATCAGGAAGGAGGAGACACAACTGAGAACAGAAAAGGCCAATTAGTGTTGCTCAAAACAACAAACAAATATCACCTAAAGACGGGTTCTAGAATTATTTGGCACCAATCAAGGAGCAGATGAGGCAGGAGCATGGTGACCATGCCTCTCCCAGCTGGAGCCAATCCTGCTAGTCGGGCAGCACATTCTATTTTGCATTGAGAAGCAGGTACACAGAGGATTATTCACACGGGAGGATTCATGGCAGCCAGAACATTTTCTGACTGAATTGAATTCAGTGGAGACACAGACCAATCATAGGCATTTGAGTTGTAAGATTTGTCTCTTATTGTTACTGTAAATGCAAAACCTTCACCAATATATAAAAAAATATATATTTTTCTGTCTTTAAGGCCTGAAGATACATATATAAACAGTACATTCTTTAAATCTACATTAACCACAATGTATTAAAGCTCAACATACACAAAGACAAAGTAATTCATATTCTGGAGAGTTGATGAAAATCATATTACACATGACTGCAAATGCAGTGAATGTCACCTGTAACGAGGTAATGTGATAAACTGCGTTTCAACTGGAACAACTAACCGCTAAATCAGTTTTCAGAAGATTTTGTACATTTTACTGACCTGCTTAACTTGGTTTCCCAAAAATATTAATATATTGTTCAGTGGCTTTATCATAGTTCTTTTTTTTCCAGTAAATCCAGTACAAACAGTAACTACAAGTCACCTGCACAGTAAATCCCAGCTGTGACCACTTCACCTCATTATAGCAGCGACACTTGCTACTGAACACGGACGGTTTATGCTGCTCCCTGATATAAGAAAAAATATTTATAGTACCTGTTCGGGGGGGAAAAAAAGTTTTAGGTTTAGAAATGCTTGAATGTGCCTTTTATGTTATGATTGTAGTTCTGGATTGTGAGGGTAACTTGTTTTTTATGTTAACAAACTACATTAAAAGTGAATGCCCTGGGTGGCAAATAGCTTTGATTTTATATTTGATTTGATAACATTAATTATTGTTTAAGTTCAGATTTACAGGGAGTATGTGTTGCGGCTCCAGATACATTTTATTTGGTTGTAGAGGAGGCAAAATGGCTATTTTGATAGTAAAGGTTGCTGACCCCTGATCCAGGCATTGTAAAAAGCATTTATTCAAGAGCAAGATTGTTTTTCTCTTTGTAAGAAATACACATGTACAACAAACTTTTTTTTACTGTGCATCTACATTATGTATCTCTTCCTGCTCTGTGGTTGGCTGGTTGGTGACACAATGTCTCAAAGATTTTCAAATTAAGGAGCTGAGGAGCACAGTAGGAAGTGTTCCTAGTTTCCTTCCTGTTCTGTGACACAGACTTATGTTCAGTCTGTCCTACAAATCTCAAGCAAAGACTGGTGCCATGTTTTCTGAATATCCCCACTCTTGTCTTTAACTTCATGACAGGCATTTAAAAAATTACATGTTCAGGACTGTCAGAAAGGGAAAGACATCAGATAGGTTCACTACCTTTTAGTCAGTTCAAAATTAGAGAGAATAACTTTAGCCAAGTGTATCCTCAAAACTGAAACTGAATGTTAAATGGGAAAGTTAATCTTTTCTGAAACAAGTACTGGACTTGTTACAGTCAGTGTAATTAGTTTGATTGATGAAGGCAGAATGTGACTGTTACAGGCTCATTTCACCTCCCTCAAATATTGTTTAAAATGCATCAATGTATTTGCTCTGTTTCCTACACATCCCAGAAGACCTCGGAATAATCACCAGAGAAATTGTAAGAGCGCGTTGCATTCAGCTGGGGATTTCATAAGATAAGATAAGATAACATAGTCCTTTATTGTTCCACAGGAGGGACATTTGCAGTGTTGCAGCAACAGTGGTAAAAAGTATACAAACATAAAAAACACAGGTTTAGAACAAATAAAACTGAAACTGTGCACGAGTGGGAGCAAAGTACTTAAGATACAATATATATACACTGACCTGAGTAAATGCAGTGGAAAAAGGGCTGTATGTAAGAGAGTGATATATGGAATTGAAATTCACACTATCTTACAGGTTGCTAGAAATATGTGGTTACGAGATCTAAAGTGCAGGTGGAATAGTTAACCATACAGATATTGCAAAAAAATAAATACAATAATTCACAGTATACAGTGATTAAATAGGTTGAATTTAATGCATTGTGTTTCAAGCAAAAATATATACAGTTTTTACCTTTAAAGTGCAGTGGAATAAGCTAACATAGCAACATGAAATTCACAGGATACCATAATAGCAATTTTGTTACAAGTAAAGAACAATATGCAGTTTTTAATTTAAAGTGCGCTGGACTACGCTGACCATACTGCATATTGAAATTCACAATAAAACAATTGTGCATGCAATTTAATTAACAGAATGTAATAGCTAAGTGATGTGCAGTTTAAGATTTACAGTGCTGGTTAGAATAATTGACCATACAGAGTACTTAAATGTGGATATTGAGATGATACCAATATCTTGAAATTTACGGAAAGTAGTAGTAGTAATAATTGACCATACAGAGTATTGCAGTATTCGTGAGCAAACAGGAAGAGAAATGGTGATAGTGTTAGCAGATGTCCTGCAAGCGTCACCCTTATTTAACAAAATAACACGTTTGTTTTGCCGCATTCTGGTCTACTGAGGACACTGGAAGGGGAGGAAAAATCTGTTTCCCTGTCTGTGAATGAATGTTAATAGTGGAGTTATGTTCTTTCATTTCCTTTGCTTCAAGAATAATGATTATCAATACTGCCACAGTCCCGTTCTCCTTCAGTTTCTCTTCTGGTTCAAGTTAAAGGGTCTGGGTACATTGTTCTTGCGAATACCAATCAGATTCTGTGTTCGCAGCAAAATGATAGATCCAAGGCCTGTGCTGAGAGCAGAGCACGGCAGTGGAAATTCCTGACTGAAGGGGACCACCCCACAATGCAGATACCGGAGTGGGTTTGGACTCCGATACGGTTACTGCAGAGTAATGCTGAATTGACACTGCAAGGCTGCCGGACTTGGCAGAAGTTGAAGCCAGGTCCTCCGCCCCCTCCATTGTGAATTCCATGGTGACACTTGCCTAAGTCTGGATCCCATTAGGAGCCCGGCCCACCAGGCTAGTGAGCAGTGCCAGGGATTGTGGATGGATTGAGGATCAAGCCTGGGAGGCTCTGCTTCAGCTCACTTCAACAGTTTAAGTTGCACGTCTTCTGAAACACCATTTCTTCATTTTCTCATATTAATATTCTATAAATGCTCATACCTGCCTTCCGGATGTCTCCATCACTCCTAGTTGTAGTTATTTTTAGTTAGATTTTTCATTGTAAAGGCTGCAATATCTATGGTGTCCTGATTCCTGTATCGTTGCCTGTGAAAACAAATCTCGCGATTCACATCATATGTGCGGTCATACAGCATCCCCTTTTGCAAGTCACGTTGTTTTTTTATGTGACTGAAAGTGTCTGCCTTACATCATGTTCTCTCTCATACACCAACATCAGCTTTACCCAGGGTATGACGAGAGGTTTAATAAAGTCTCACTCCCTCCTAGCTCCAGAGCAGTAGAGGGCAACTAGTCTAATCATGCAGTTCACATGTGTCTTTTAAAATGACATTTTTTGTGCTGAATGAAAGGAGATTAGCTTTAGCTTAAGATTTGACATATCCTGGTCTCTCCATGCGTTTCCCTGGATGTGCTGATTTGTCTATCAGTTTGTGCTTTGAAGGACTGATGGCAGTTTGATCCCCCATAAGGCCACTGTATCCTCCACATGGAGCTCTTAGGGCTCAGACCGCCACCGAATTACTAATCACTGTTGATTTGGAGCAACGAGTGATGGAAGTGTTTGTGTGTTTGTGTTGGCATTGTATGTGTGTGTGTGCGGTGGTGGGGTATTAAACAGATAGGGGCAAGGTCAAAGTCCATCTCTCATCTGCTTTTCTGTCCCTCCAAGCTCTTATCCACTTCTGTCACTGTCCACTGACTGACGTCTTTACTCAATGGTCAGGTCCTGGCAGCCATGCCGCACCAACACCACCTGATACACAACAAAAACAACCAAATAAACTCAAGGATGCTCAAACCTATAACCTCCCTATCAGCCATCCATTATTTCACCCATCTATCTATCCATTCACCCATACCTCCCTCAGCCTGTTGGTTGACTTTGCTCTGGTCACTATTTACCACCAGACAAACTGACAGCTGCCCCTCCTTATGTGGGGAAAAAGTCAGGCTTAACTCCAGGCTAAAGTCTTAAATGAGTCCAATTGAATTTGGCCTGGATTTTTTGACAAGCTCACTGCACTGCAGAACATTTGACAGAACGAGCACTTGCAACCGCGGCCGTCATTGTATACTTGTTACCTTACTGTTATTATGACTTTAAATTGACTAAACTACACGTTCAATTTGTAATCCAATTTATGTAATCTGCCCATGTCGCTCATAGCACTATGCTAAAGCATAAAGTCAGCAACGCATGGGTTCCTCTTAATGAGAATGAATGATGGATTTTAAAGTTCTTCAGATGAATAATTAACAGGTAAAAACCACAAAGAGGGGTTAGAGCTGTGTCCTATTGCTTGTAGCACACCACTGGGATACAGTGGGTTACAGATTTATAGGCTAACCATAACCAGGTCTCAGTAAGGGAAGAAGACCACACAAAAGGGAAAGTTAAAACTACATTTATTGTGTTATAAATGATATACAAGAAGGAAACCTTAGCATAGGCCTTGTCACAAAAGTCAAGCATGAAGTTCGCAGAGCAACATCTGGACATCTGGAGTGTTTGGAAAGAAGTGCTGTGGACAAATGAAGTTAAAACGGAGTTATTTGGCTACAGTCTCCGGAGGTGTGTTTGGAGGGGAAAAAGAGCAGTGGTTGATGTAAAGGACACTGTCGCAGCTGTTGGAAATAGAGCACTGATTAAAAAAATAAATAAAAATAAGGATTTCATTGAATACCAGCAAATTCTGGATCACTGCAGTGAGTCAGGATGGTGCACATGAAAAGAGGCTGGCTTCTACAACGGGACAATGAGCCAAAGCAGACCTTCAACCTTTATCCGCTCAACTAGTTCCCTCACCATAACTTCATAGAAAATATTTTGCACATGCCACAATTACAGTTACATTTACTTTTTTTCAAGTTAATGAAAAACAGAAATAGCCTTTTGGTGGCAAAGGGCTCAAAACTTTCCATACAAGTCGATATCTCTTCAAGCCGAAATCTGCATTTCATTGGCTTTGTACTCTGCACTTTGACAATCAAGTTGAATCTAATCTAATAGGGGAATGCAGGATATTTACGAGAAAAAAGTGAATCAACTGTATGGTTATATATTCAACCAGAAAATACAATAATAATAATAAAGTTGCAAATATGTAAGAAACATTAAGCATTAGTATCAAGATAACATCAATATAAGTTGTTGTTATTATGAGAGAGAACTCTTCTTTGTTATTAGTCTGTTTTTCTTTTTATTATGAAAGGGTTGTAGTCTGTCATTAACACCAATCCATCCAATGAACTGCATTGGTTAGCTTATTCCACTGCACATTAAAGGTAAAAACTGCATATATGTTTTACTTGGAAGACAATGCAGATTTAATTCAACCTATTTAATCACTCTATATTGTGAATTTTTCGATATCTGTTTGGTTAATTATTCCACTTGCACTTTAGATCTCATAAGCACATATTTCTGTTAACCTGTAACATAGTGTGAATTCAATTCCATATATTGTTTTGTACTGTGAATTCCACTCTTCAGTATGATTAGCTTTTCCATTCATACTGTACATTTAAACCGCATTTCTTGATTTCAATACTTGCACTGCTTATATTACTCTATTACATACAGCCCTTTTTCCACTGCATTTATTTAGGTCACTGTATATAACCCATAACCTGAATCTGGACCAGATGGCCAACGACCTGCAAGTTTGACACAATGGTCCTCTAATTAGGTACTCATCCTCTGATTAGCTATTCATCTCACAGAGGATAAATACCTGAACTTTTCCTGCAGCTAGTTAGAACTGAAGAAGCTTCTCGGATGAGAGGTGAAACGTCTTCAAGAAATCTTCAACCAGTCCAGTTGGCTACTTTGATGGCACTTGATGTCACTGTATATATATTGTATCTTCAGTACTTTTGTTCTACTCTTGCACAGTCTTAGTGTACTTTGTTCTAAACCTGTGTTTTTTTATGTTTGTATACCGTAATTTCCGGACTAGAAGCCGCTGAACCTTGCGCTGAACCTTGCGGCTTAAACAATGACACGGCTAATATATGGATTTTTGGGGGAAAATGGAGTTCCGTCACATGAGACCAGTGAAATTGCCGAATGGGTTAAGGTGGACCAATGAAACTGTTTACGTTAAATTTAGCGCGCTCCCACTGAATCATTCTGATCAGTCATTTTGTCATGCACACACCCTCATCATGGCAAAGACACGGAAAAATGCATACGATGCAGATTTCAAGTTGAAGGCGACCAGCTGTGATTTCCAGGGGGTACAACAAAGTTTTTGCAGCCACTCGACATCAGTGTAAATCGCGCATTTAAGGTGGCGCTCCGTGTTGAGTGGGATGAAAGTGACAATGAAAACGATGATGAAGTAATTCATCCAAGCCTGTTCAACTCCGACACCGAATGAGATGAATTCAGTGCGCAGGAGGGGGCAAATAGTGACCGATGACTTTCTTGGTATACTACTGTTTATTTATTTATTTTTGTTACAAGCCGTGTTACATGCGTTGTCTTTCGTTAAAGCCTGAGTTAATTTCATTTGTTGCAATGTAGACACCTGCTGCTTATAGACATGTGCGGCTTTTACATGTTTAAAATAACAATTAAAAAAATTTCAGTGGCTGCGGCTTATATTTAGGTGCGCTTTTTATCTCTGTTTCTGCAACACTGCAAATGTCCCCACTGTGGGACAATAAAGGAATATCTTATCTTATTAATCTGATTTTAAGTGTTTACACTCTCCCACAGATGCTTGGAACCATCAGGGGGACAGCATTCTCACAAAACCAACATGGTGGCTTTGAAGGCATTGCTTATTAACAATTGTTACAATTGTTGTTAATATAACTATGAATTTAACGTAAGTTTGGGATCTGAGATGAGCTAATTTGAGTGACATTCTGGAACGACTTCTATGGCCACATCTGATGCGGAGCCATCAATAGGTCAAGCTTAAGGTTTTGCTTTTAGCTAATGCCCCATTGTGTTTAAATTGTCAATTTCTTTTTGTAAAACTTGATACCTATCATAATTTTGAAAGATGAGAATGCAACTATAACGAAGTGTATACTGGAATTCTGACTGAAAATAGATCCTGTGCAAAAGTCAACTTCGAGCTGAGGATGAATTTATCCTGTCCAACTCTCACTTCTCATTTGCACGATTTGGGACATCCCTAACAGAAATAACCAATGTAGTGAAACCACAAAACCAAAATGTAACCCATCTCAAAAAAAATTTCTAAACTAAATATAAAAATATTTTTACATTTTCTTTTAAATCTTTGTGATGACACCTGAGCTGTTATGTCTTCAAGTTTCATCAAAAGTCTGCATCGCCACCTGGCTGGACTTGGTGCACAGCCTACATCATACCTCCACTGTACAGTGGGCAAACCAAGATGTAACTACTGTCCAATGCAGGCCTTGCGGCTACCTTCATATAACAGGATCTTTTTAATCACTGCGTGGTCCCTGCACCTGCTCATTTCACCAGCTCATTAATTACATTTTACAAATTAATATAAGAGGGGATAAGGGATATCATATTCTACACCAGCAGCACCAACCCACACACTATATCATTCAACAGGGAAAAATCTTCAATGTTATATACACACAAACCAGGTCTCGTGTGAGAGTGTGGCTGGTTAAATACTCCAGAGTGAAGGTCAAACCTGTATACCATTAGCTGATACCATGCAATCAACCCACACCACACGTGGAGACCATCCCAACAGTCTTCAATACACACAAATGCACAACGCCCAAAATATAGGTAAAAGCAGATTTAACCTGTTAGACAAGTATTTTAATTGATGTCCTGATGTATTGAAATTTAGCTGAGAAAGTGTTTCAGCTTGGTTCATTTTGTGGCCCAAATATCAAACGAATGTTTCCTTTTTATATTTGTGTCAGTTTTTGCTTTTAAAAAGTGATTTGGATACCTGTGGCTACACACAACAGTATTGAGTGTTACTGACAAAAGGACGAGAGATTGTCCTGTCCTAAATTTGGTAAGAAAGTACAGAAAATCCAAGAACCATTGAAAGATCTTATTCCCCTTTCTTCCCAAGAGATAGCGGTGGCCCTGGGTGCCCTTTCACCTTTTCCTCTTCATATCCCCCTGTCTTCCTTCTGGTTGCCCTGGCCCCTGGGGCAGAGCTGCTGTACGGTGGCATTTGGAGGCTCGGCGGAGTCAGACAGCAGCGGCACAAGCTGTCTGAACCTACGGCTGTCTGCAGGGTGGAGGAGTGGTGGAGAGAAGGCCTTCGGACCCCCAGAGAGGAGGAACAGGCCCAGGGTTTTCTGCTGACATTTCTGATGCTGGAGGGAGTGAGAGGTGGGAAGACAGCGGCCCACTGGGCTGGAGATGTGCCACTGCTGATGTTGAGGGGCCCCTCCTATGCCATTTTCACTTCTTTTTACACTCTGATGTGACAGGGAAGATTCTGATCCTGGCTTTTCCTGCCCATTCTGATGTTACTGAGTCATGGAATCCTTTATCATCTGGGCATACATAGGCCATTCTCTTTAATTTTCAATGAGATACAGAATTACATTATAGAATTCAAGACTATATGTATGAACACAGAATCACAGAGAAACCAATTATTTGACAAAAAAAACTTTATCCAGGGCTGTCAATCCAACTCAGTCTCAAAAATGTGTTTGGTCAGTACCACATTTTCTTCTCAAAAATCCTGGTGGTGACCACGTTTTCAATACCAATGTATTTCAATCAGAAGAGTTTATTGTGGTTGACACGATTTCCAAAAACGAGCGCACACATGCACTGCGACGTTTTCCCATTATTTTCTACATTGTCATTTTGCTTATTTTGGAAATTATCCATCTGCAATTGATCTGGTTTCCTGTCACTTTCGACAGTTCCATTTTTAATCGCGATTTATTAACACAGCTGGGATTTACTGTGCAGGGTACTTGTAGTCTGTGAAGTCCATGTTTGTTCTGGATTGTCAGTCCACAAAGGTAAAATAACACTTTCAGTGATGCAGGTTGAGTAGTCACACAATGATAATCAACGGAGAAATTCGTTGAGGATTGCAGCCATCATATGCCCCGCCCCCCAAATGTTTTGTATGTGTGTGCATTCAGAGCTAGTGAGAGACAGACTTGTAAAAAATGTAATAAATAAAAAAGCAGTTAACGCTTTAACATGCATCGCACTAATAAAAATATTTCCCCTGGTCCATATGTTTTTTGCGACAATAGAATCTAACAGTATATCTACCCACACGTCTCCCTTAGTGCCTTAAACAGCCACACAAAGTGGACTATTTGAGGCTTATACAATTGGCCATGAACCTGTTTTCACCTATAATAGTCAAAAACAGGCATGTGGACTGGAGAAAGTATTTCACTTTATTTATTTTGAAACGGAGCATCATTTCTCTGTATACGGTGCAGAGAAGCCTGGAGCCAAAAGCGACATGAAGCCAGATCCATTGCAGATGAATATAGTCCAAAATAAGCATACAAAATGTAGAAATTATCTGGAAAAACAGCGCAGTGCAGGTGCATGCACGTTTTTGGATAACGTTTATTGACCTCGGTAAACCGTTCCCATTGAAATTTGTGCTGGGCAACGATTACATTTTTTAATCACAATTAATTGCATTATTTCCTGCGATTAATCACAATCAATTGCATTATTATGCGCAAAATTCAATAATGAACTTATTGAATTGAATCTTTTGAACCCCCCGTCAACAAATAACTTTGGGTTTTGGGGATTTCATGCAGGGAAAAATGTGGGTCCTGAGTCCAGTTGAGAACCACTGTGTTAGAGTGAGGTCGAGTAGAAAAAAAAGTATACAGCTGGGATTTACTGTGCAGGGGAGTCTGTGAAGTTCATGTTTGTTCTGGATTTCTTGACTCAGAATGTCAGTCAACAAAAGAAAATGATGAAGACTTTAGTGATGCAGGTTGAGTAGTTAGACAATGGAAACATATACTGTAGATGCATTTATCCATTCCTCTGACTTTACAGAGCTCTGAATATTCCTCTTGTTCATGTGTGCACTGCAGCAGTCTATTTTGGTTGAGACGCGTGAGTGACTGATCAACCAACCATTACTGAGCAACATCCCGCCCCTCCTGTGACCTATGGTTTGTCTGTATGTATACTCAGGGCCACTGAGAGATGGTTAATATGTTTACGGGATAATAACGTTAATGTGGCCAGCACTAATTGAAATACATTGATTTTGAAAACGTGGTCACCACCACCATTTTTGAGAGCTAATCGTGATGGTGACCACGAATCAATAGATTAATTTTCCTGACTATTTGAGAGATTTTCGTGAGACTGAGTTGGTCAATCACAGCAGTCTTAATACTCTATGAGGTCAAGATAACTCCCATCCCCTAAACACACATTCTGTGTTGGGATGATGTCGCAAACATGACATATTTAATTGTATTCCATAAAAAAATTGCAAAACTATGAAGTTTTGCAATAGGATAAAACAAGTCAACTCAAGCAATAATATCAATGAAATAGGTAATAAAAAAATAAATATGTATATATACATCCGGGAAGAATAGGATAAAGTAATACAGTAAAATGATCTTCTCCAGGTCTGTTTGAGAAAGCGAAAACTAAAGCATGGCGCAAAAGCAGCTCTCCTAAGTAGTCTCATAAGGTATGTGGTAAATGCAGACTACTTTTGACTTGACACTGGTTACATACTCTGAAAGTCAAGCCAGGTAAAGGATTGGGATGCTTCTGGTGGTTACTGTGTTGATGATGAAGTGTCTGTTCTTGTCAAAAAAATTGCTATTGCTTGCAGGTCTGGCCCTGTGCATACCTCTGCGATGGCATGTACCTCTCAGCCAAAGATTAGTGGCACACATCCAGGTATTTGTGCTTTTCATCACCATATGGAAACACTTCTCTTCATCCCTGGACTCTCCAGCAGCCCCGAGTGACACACACAAACACACACACACAGACAAACACACACACACAGACACACGCACGCACACATTAGATAACTGACACTGAGAGTGGAAACTGGCTTCAGATACTGTATGAGCAGTGGCTCTGCTTTACCTGTCTGCCTGTCTCTCTGCCTGCCTGTCTGCCTGCTCGCCACCCTGCAGGAGGCCCTGTAGTCTTTAATGAAAGTCATGAGGGGAATGGAAGGATGGAAACAGAGAGAGAAGCTGGAGGGGGTGGGATTAAATTTGGCAAGCAAGCACATGCAAAATGGAAGTATCGTAACACTAACCTGTATTGCTAACAATGGATGAGATCCACTCTACTGTATATAATGCGACAGCTTAGCATTGGCCTGTGACAAAAGGTTTCTGCAGGTAATGTTGTATTTTGTTTTGTGTATTTAACCAGCCCTATTACAGAGGACTTCATTACCCAGAAATCCTGTCTGTCAATGTAGTTCGGTCTAACTACCAAACAAAGAGACCAGTCGAGCTAAAGGTCTGCTTGTGATTACTATAGTTCTTTCATTTTCAGATTTTTTTTTGTTTCTTTTTATGGATTTTCGTTTGTTTATTTACAAGTAGAAGATCAGTACAAAGAGAAAAAAATAGACTTGTTCCATATTCTGTATGTTTAAAAATCCTCCATCAGGAGGTGTTAGAAAAATACATGCATGAGTGGCCACTAACATTGATTTATTAAAAATAAGTTAGGCATGTTTACTGTTCGTAAAAAAAAAAAAAAATTAAAGACTGACATGTGATGCTGAATGTGCCTACTAGAGGTCCCACATGGATATAGATCGAAGCATATCTCACATTCAAAAGAGCAATCTCGGTTTCAGTTACTTGCCCAAGGACACTTTGACATGCTGACTGTAGGAGCCAGGGATTAAACTCTACATCCTGTGATGAAATAATGAAACCCAAGTTATTGGTTGAAAAAATTATTAAGATTGCTAATATTTATTTTACGATAGAGTCAGGCCTCATACTGTTTCCTCAGATACAAAAAAACAGCTGGACTTTAACATACAGCCATAAACCCCAGCCTTAATAAATGTAAAATAAAAACTCTGACATCCTTCAGCTCTATTCATAAAATGTCTAGAGGGCAAACTGTGATGAAGAAGCGGGTTGGGTATGTACCTCTGGCCCTATTAATTGGCTGGCCGCTGGGGCCCCAGGGCCAGGCCTGTTACCTGTGTGAAGAGAGGCGATTAATGTCTCCCCTTTGACCAAGCCAGGCACTCAGCCCCACTCTGCAGTGACTCTCTCTAATTAATCCACTCTTACTGTTGTAATAGGCTCTTCCTCGGGGAGTGCTCGGCCTCGGTTATAAGCCCCCCAAATATGATTTCTCTCTTACATGGTAAACAACAGTCCCTCTCACGGGAAAGCCAGAGAAGAAAGGGGGCGGGATTTGAGGGATACAAGTGGAGGAGAGAAACAGAGGAGGGAATAATATTCCCATAATATCCCATATTCCGCTCCACCTTAAGGAACCATGCATGTATGGCTACCAATGATTGCTGTTATGTTTTTACATTCTGCTTGGATGTGGACTGCAGTGATTTTACACTTCCCAGCAGTTCCACCATTGAGAATAAGATGCTAAGATGCTGGCACTGACAGCTGTTGTGACATTTTCACAGCGAAGCTATCAACTGGCTGTAAATATTGAATCTTATTACTTTTGCAGTAGTTATTGTTTTTTTAGTAATTATTTTTTTAGCTTGCATACAACCACATTCATTTCTAGTCTTGTGTGGTAGAAACTTGCTGTGCAAATGGACTAAATGTCAAAAGCAGCAAAAGTTTCATGTTTACACATTTAACTCTGCTTTCCTTATCGTTTTCGTAACATTTTGATGTTTGTATTTATCAATATGTTAATATAACATTTTAAGACAATTACTTTTAATATTGTTGCATTTGAAAATGTTGTAAATGCATTGATTCTACCAAGCCAAGCTTAGTTATGCTTAAGTATACTCTTTCTATCAATACAATAATGTATTAATTGATCAACTAATACAATTCCAACAATTACATTCTTAAATTCAGCATGTACATTTTCATTACTTCAGCATCCGTAACATGCGGAACTACTCAATCTCTGAAAGACTACTGCTTCCATTCCAGTCGTCACAGAGATGACTGAAAGGCTAAAAAATAAAGAAATTATTCACATATCATGTCAACTGATGGAGGTAGTGTATGCAAACATGCACAAACTATAGATATGTAAAAATAAATATATTATATGACACTTTTTTTCCCTGACCCTCAACCCCGGTGTTTTGTATTTCAAGTGTATAGTTCATGCTGGGCATTATGTTTGGTTTCACACCTTTTGCGAAATGTGATTACCCGTCGAACTTTATTGCAAATGATAATGAAAAAAGTGGAAATATGTGATCTTCATTTCATGCATATTCAAAACTCACCTGCGAGGTGTCATTGCAATAATAGGCATTAAGCCCCTTTCCTCTGTAGGCCCTTGCATACTGATGGTGCATGTGCCGTGTGTGTTGTGCACAGAAACCAATTGAATCCAGAGTCACATATACAGCTCACTAATGAGAAAACAATAGGGGAGCCACGGCAAAATCTCACGCCTTTCCCCTCACACATTTCCATATACTTTCTCCACTCCTCTCTCCTCCTTTTCTCTTGCAAATGTCCTTGCTGCACACCTCACACTTGATCCTCATATGTAGCGGGGTGTGTGTGAGTGTGTCACTTTAGGTGGGAGGTTTGGTGAGAATTCCCCTGAGCGCTGGTCTTGAGACGGAGAAGCAGATGCTCTCACCTATCAAAGCCTCAGGCAGGGGTTCCGCACACCCATGTAACTGATATTATTTCTATTTGATAATTTAGTCACGAGGCCAACTCTGGTCACAGCACTGTTCTTTCGCGGAGACTTTCAAAGACTGTAGTGGAGACGTTACAGCCTTCAAGTGGCATCCTTTTATATTTGTTTTTCTTTGTTTTATTGTGGTGATTTTTGCTGCTTTTTTAACTGCTCAAACTGTCATCTGCTCCCTTAGGGGGATTCCTTGCTGGTTCACGCCCCCGACTATCAAATTGTGTACGAGTCCATTCTTTCTCATCATCCCCTTCGTCCCTCCTCTTGTTTTTATTGGTTTCAGCCACTTATCAGATGCCAGTCTGGCCCAGTGTTGGAGACAATTAAAAATGCTTTCTGAAATACAAAGGTTGGCTGTGATGCGATTTGTCAAATACTCTGTAATGTTAAGTTGTTTGATGGTTAAAAAGTTCAACAGTTAACTTTGAAAATGAACTTAGCTATATGGTCCGACTCAGCTGGAGAGAGCAGATGATAGCTAATAATAAGCAGAAAACTATATATAGATAAGTTATAACTGTAAAAAGGAAATAGTCCAAGCTTTCTTTAGTAAACTGAAACAAAACTGTACAGCTGATAAGAGAATGAGTCATTGTCTTCATCCAAGCTTTAAAATGATTTGGTTTGGTTACAGTTTCTGGCCTTTTTCAGGTTGGCTAGTGTCTTTTTTTCTATAAAGGCCTCTCCACTGAAATCCAGGTCACTGGATCCAGTCACGGGCGTGAGACTTTTCACTCTGCGAGGTTCAATTTAGCTTTTATTTTGAGAAACAGTTTCTTAAGCAATAAGAATATTGTACAGTATAATTTAAAATGATATTATTATATTTTTGAAGCAGGCCTAGGTCAGTGGTCGAAAACCAGAAATAAATAGCTAACTGAATTTACTACACAGAATTTCTTCTTTCTTATCTGTCGACATGAATATTTTTTTAATAGTAAACTTAACTTGCAAGTTTCTGAACTAAATTGTGAAGCTCATCTTTAAATAATATGCAAAATAATATTTTGTATATTGTTGTTCTACTTCGTTAATGTTTATATAATTTAATATTCACAAAACACAGAGGTGCCATTTTGCAGAGGGTGAGGCCAGTTGTAATGTAGTTATCTGGGTCTGGGGGAAACATGCTGAGGATGAATTGTTAATTTGCTCTGGCCATGGCTTGGGAAAGAGACACGGAGAGGGGAGAGCCTAGACCCCCGGCAATTAACATAGCATATGCGCTGCAATTTTAACCTCCCCATTCACACACACACACACACGCTGGAGAGACATGGACCAACAACCCCCACCTCCCACCTCCCCCTCCCCTCCAACCATATATTGATGTGGTGCACTGCGAGAGTCACAAGGGGTCACGTCTGGTTGGAAATGTAGGTTTCGGATTGGTTGGGCGAGGGGGCGGGGACTTATAGCCCAAGGGTGTTTACACACATGCAAACAGATGCAAACATGCTGTTCATGTGCACAAAGGCTCACAGAAGTTAGAATGCAGGTGTACTCTTTAAGGTTTTTTCTATTTTCAAGGAATCGTAAATTAAACAAAGACATACGGGTACATGGGGAAATAAAACTCCAGTGTTAAATGGTCTCTGAGCAAATGTATTTTCTGTAATAGTTTCTAACTTTATGAAAAGTGTATATAAAATGTGAAAACGACCTGTGTTGTATACATATAACAGGTTATTCGAATTATCACATTAAGTAGCATTGTACGCATGTAACACATCGACAACAAATGAATAGTGTTTCTATGTTACCGGGTCCAAATGTTATTTTATTTACAGCATGGCTACAGTAGTGTCAACCTTTTAATGTCAAAGAGTTGCACAAGTTTTGGCAAATAAAGCTAAATTGCAGACTGTTCACCTTGGAGCTGAGATGATCAGCGTCTGAATTCATATCACAAACTATTGATTTATATTTCTCTGTATTCTGGGTGGCGGGGTTGGTAATATCCTATAAGAACAATAAAAGCCTCCAAATTGATATAGCAGTTAAAAAAAATATGGCAGGCAAGGGCATCGTGGAGTCGGCATGATGGAGCCATGACATTATGGATATTAAGTAAGTATTGAGGAAGAAGCCCCTGGCTGTATCAACCAGGATTTATTAACACCCATTGATCTAGGTGTCTTTGAACATGACTTTCCCTCTACCGACCCCTCCAAATGGATGATAAACCCTGTGTTGTGAAGAGAAATCAGTTCATTTTCGTTAGGGGTCATCTAAACTAAATTTTAGAAACCATGCTCTGTACTCAGAACTATTTTATGTTGCAAAGGTACATCGCTAATGTCAGCTACACTGTCAATACCTGACTGATTGATTTCCAAGTTCTAGTCACGTTAAGTGTATGTAAACTATATGTACATTTTCAAGAAAACAGAACAAATATGAATAGGCTTTAAAATGGGCATATTAGAACACATATCAATGCTTAGATTGGGTTAGGTTTTGGTTATGGACAGATCGTAGGTTGAAAAGGGTAGAAAGCACAGCAAATGGCCTCAAGTAAGCAAGCAAACCTGGGGCCATGGCAGAGAACTAGTAGCCAGCTTAAACAGCTAAGCCATGAGGCACCCCATTGTTAAGAATTCTAATGATGCCTCAGTTACAAAAACTAAAGAGAACACAGGGTGTGTTCCTTGAAGAAATTGGGTGTATATTTTTGGCATTTTCTATAGTCAGGACAAAGCAAAAGTAGCTGGCATATAAGTGCAAACAGACAAGTTAATTAGTGTTTTTTAGCAATAAACCATGGGTCACGTTTTTCTTTGAAATTACAGTCATGATTTAATGACCAGTGACATGTTGGCACGATAGGAGATAGATGTGCTTGCTCTACCATCTGCAGCTTGTCTTAATTGGGAAATACAGGACAAAAAGAGGTCGCCGTGAGCAGGCGTGCTGACAAATAACCAGGAAGTGGTTTTAATGGCAGCCTATTTGACCTCTGACCTCTCACTCTGATGCTCAAGAGTCATGTTCAACTTTCATGAGGTATGCACTGGTTGTTATGGAGATGAGTCGCTAACAAGGAAAGCTCAGGTTTTTGACCCAGAGTCCACTAATGATGACCTCATATGGCTTTAGTATTTATCAGCCAGAACAATAGACATGTCAGCGTGCTTTCGTATGAATATTTCATCATGGGCCCTGGGTACAGAATGACTGATTACCTTGTCTGAGCACTACAATGACTGCAGATAAGGAGCTCACCATGGGAAAACACATAGTCACAATAGTATTTATTCTCCTAAGTCAGTGCCGTAAATAATAAATCATATGAATGAGACTTGTCTGTACATAAATAAACCCCGCCTTCTGTGATCAGGTCTCTCTTTTATTCATTCACTCTATCCTATCATTAATTGCTGCCCATCTAGCCACCACAGGAATCAGTGAAGTCTAATATTTACCCTTTTCAAAAGTTTTCCTATTTTTTTGTCTTTCATGTTGTCAAAATGTCTAAATAATTGAAATATTATGAGATAATTATTAAATAATTAAGTCTGAGTATTATGAATCGATGTGGATATGACTAGTGTTTGGATCCATGTAGAACCTCTAAGGTCCCTTAGAGTTTTTACAGAGAAGATTAATTCTGTCCATATTTGTAGATACAATTTGGCCATCCCAGTCCATTGACCCTGGCACGTCTCCTAATGCTCCTGCCTATACTCCAGCATCTGTCTGAGACTGCCCAATGCGCAACACAGCACAGGAGGAGGAGTATGTGTGTGCGTGCGAATGTGTGTGTGGACTGGGAGAGCATTGTAGAATTTGTGTTTGGCAGAGATGGCCCACTACCGCCTGGGTTCTATGAGAGAAGCTGGCTCCTAAGCAGTTTTCAGACATAACCTGATTTACTGGACATTTTCCTGACTTTGTTGTTTAAATATGAAGAACGCTGCCAGGGTCAGGCAATTTTTCAACAACAGAAAAATTACCAGAAAATCCATGCAAGGCAGGTTTAAAGGTAATAGCCCTGCCATCTCATAGACAGTTTACTATTTTGTTGGAAATGGCAGTTTCCTGCCATCCCCCATCCCTTACTTTGAATTTTTCAGAGAGTTTCCTTTTTTTTCTCAGAGTGGCTCTTTCAGATATTTTGAGAGATTCTCATTTTCACAACTATTAACCAGGAGAATTCAAGAAATCACACTAATATGTTTTCATACAGAGTATTGGGGCTACACAATCCAGAGGGCCTCAGTCCATTATACTAAGAAAAACAAACCAAAGCTGTTTTGTTATCATTTCAATTAAGTAATAGCACGTGCAAGCATTAAAAAAAAATATGATGGTGTGCTTGATTCCTTCCCTTAATTGTATGTCCAATGTTGGAGGGATTGAAACAGAGCTAACAGGGGAAGTAGTATACCATGTGGGCGCTCCAGCAGCAGGCCGCGTGACCAGCTCACCTGTAATGAATGCATGCTTCCCTCAAGTTTCCCCAAAACTTCAACTAAAGAAGTAGAATTCTTTTTTAGAACTTTTTCAGAATATGATGAAAACCGGGATCAGGTATTAATTCACCTCTCACTCCTAATTCGGGTGGGAACACGGGGCAGCCCTGTTAATAATCACACACTGCTGAAAACAAAGCACGGGAGAGGTGGAGAGAGTAGGAGGAGGGAAGCAGCTTGTGAGAAGAATAAAATTACCATGGCTGATCTGCAGGAGCAGTTGTGGGGAGGTTAAGGTGAAGGCCAATCCTGCTGTAAGAGGGGCCAGGATTAAAGTCTTTCAGATATGGATCCAAGGGCTCTCCAACTCTCAGTATCAGGGCTTAAGCATCATATCCGTGGACAGACGGATCAATACCCCTTGCCTTTCTTTCCCTCCATCTTCAAGGAGATTTTTTTGGCAGTGCTTTCATGGGGTCCTCTCCACATGCTCCTAATGACATGGTGGGAGCTATCGTTTAGGCCGCAAAGCTTCAAACCTTGCAGCTCTTGACAGCCTGATGGAGAGTCAGGATAGGTTGTAAGTCTTAGTTTTTTGTATAGAACATGCTAACAGGACACTTGTTCAACAATCATACTTGTTTCACACATATCATAAAATGTACAGTACATAAGCTCTCCACAGGGGGTCCATGCTTTGACAAACATGGCCCAGAAACTTTGTGGTGAGAAGATTAGGAAATTCTCAGATAAACACAATAAAGCTGTAAGTTTATGGAGTAAGCTACTTTTGACAATCCACTTTTCACATTACTCAGACCTTGCTGTGCTGTGCGATCATTGGTTGTATGAGATCATAGTCCAACTTCAGTTTATTACGATGTGTTATTTCAGATATTTCTGTCACAAGCTGAGAGACCTTGGGTGTTTTGATTTCATTTTGTTTGAATGTCAAGATTATAAACATTTGCACTGTGGAAGACCAATGGATAGCAAAATATATATATATATATAAAAATATTAGTGTTGATAAATATTGGTAATACAAAGTGAAAATTCCAGCTTGTACCCTATTGTATGATTCTAGGTGAACCCTGGACATGAAACAAACCTGGGATGGATTCCAGTCACAGCCTATTCATTGCCACAGTGCCACAGGTCACCTCTGATCTGTGATTGGTAGCTGAGATGAATCAAGGTGATCGATTGACCAGTGGCTAAAAAAGAAGGCGTGTGGCCTGGAAACAACACAAGTGGCGACCCCAGTGTGGTGCATGCAACACGCCATCATGACAGAGAGGCAGACGAGGCAGACATCAATCACAGCCAAGGGTTTGATTAGGTTTGGCGATAAATATATCATCAAGGTCCTGTCCTGTGCCCTGACCGCTAAACCAGGACAGGTGTGCACAGACGTTGTGAACAATTTAAGCTATAAAAACAAACATATAAAGAACTCAACTGAATGAGTGCAGACAGTCCTTTCTTGGGAAGTTTCAGTGGAAAAACATCTGAATTTCTTATACACACTATTGTCCAAGGCTCATGAGAGCAGAGACCTTCTCATGTTCCCTTACAGTCAGTAGCTGTCGGCGTAAACAGCCAGTCAGACCCTAGAACTCGTACAGAGGTGGATTACAGTGATCAGTGCATTAAGCTCAGAGCATGAAGTGCCACGCACGCCTCCCCTACAGCCTGGTTTACACTGCCACGCTAAATCCACTCTTTGGGGCACACAGAGGGTGAAACATTACGCCCACCCTTTAGAAGTCCCCATATTAAGTCCCCCTTTCACTGGCTTCCATTTTTTTCAAAGGGTCAGCATTCAAATTTGATTTCATGCACTGGCAGTGGTGGCTGGCAGCAGCTGTAAAAGACTTGGGGTAGAGGGAGAGATTATCCTATAGTGGAGAAAGCCAAGTTACGCTGACCTAATTGAAACCAAATGATCTCTCTCCATCTTAGCCACCTCTGTTTACTTAAAAACCAATGGCAAGTCTCTAATAAATCGACACCCAGCACGGCCGGTGAGATCACTGGAGATGAATTCAGGCTGCTGTCGAGTCGGAGAGCCACGAACACAGCTGCTTTAAATAGACACAATTAACTCCGACTCGCTGTGCCACAGAGCATCACAATGCTTTCATTAGTGCGTAGGTCTGAATTTCCAAAGATGGCTGCCAAGAGATTACCACTGACACATTCCTGTAAACTGTTGAAGATGCATCAGGCCCCAGCTTTTTAGGGGTTTGCCAGTCCCTGCCTGGCAGCCAGTGCTGAAGGCAGCAGAGCCAGGAAAGAGATATGGTTGTCTCAGAGTGAGAGAGAGCTTCCAGCCAGACATGCTGAAATGGAAAGTCAACCTGCAGCAGGATGTGTGTGTGTTAGTGTCTGTGTGTGTTTGTGCATGGCGGTGGACTACTCTACAATATGTGTATGTGTGTGGCTATTGGCTCCAACAAATGAATGTGGAGAAATGAATGACTGAACAAGAATGAAAACTTCAAAATGTGTTTGATATGGCTGTGATCTAATGGCTGTCTCACACACACACACACACACACGCACGCACACACGCACACACACACGCACACACACACACACACACACACACACACACACACTCACCTCCCACTGTGCCGTCTCCCTCTAAATCACTCGTCTGCCTTTAATTCATCATGCTCATCACATAATTTCATCCGTACAAATGTTGAGTGGGCCAGTGTTGTGCTGCACTGTTTTATCCCTTGTCAAGCCGTGAGTCAGATACTCTTTATAAATGGCTGAAAATAAATCACTTTAGATAAGAGGAGCATTTTTTTCCCAGGCGAGAGTAAAACAGTGAATCTAAAATGCTGCTTAGGGTTGCATAGGGAGACGTAATAAGGCTTTGTACAGCCTCCAAGATATACAACACGGAGAGAACAGGTTACATTTCAATATTTCAAATCAAACCCCGGACCCTCCACACTTGATGTGCCTTTTGAATGCTGATCCCTTGTAAAAAAAAAATTAAAGCTTTATAAAGACCTGTAACTCCTGCTTTGGTGTGCGGCAAACCTCTCCCTGTGATGTGGTTTTTCAATATGAAAACAAGAGAGGCGATATTAAAACAATCGCTGTGGCCCGTCTGACTATAAGCTGTGCTATAATCCAAGGCAGCTGGTCCTCAGCACTCTACGTCTGAGGTAGAGGGCTGATGTATCAGGACCTGGGGGTTTTAGCTCTGACACCACCCACATGTTGAGAGAACAGTGTGTGTTTGGTGGAATTTTGATACAGTAACAACAATGGTGTGAACTTTTCATGTTAAAAGCTGTCTTGCCTGATCTGATTTGGTTAAATCTGCCACCACCGGTTAGAATGTATTCATCTACCTTCTTAGTCCACTGTGCTTAAATGCACCAGGCAGCTCAAAGATTGGAAGTAGTGTCTATTTTATTCAAAAAATGTTGTGTATGCTGCTGTACAAAGGAATACAAAGTCTGTTTTGTAGCACACAGAGTCCCTGGCTTGACTTCAGTCACTTGTGGGGTGCTGACTAATGGCCAAATATGAAATGATGTGCAACATTCAAGCTTATTGTGTTCATTTAAATGGGCAACATTTCACACTGCAGTAGAAAGCAAACATTAAAATCAGCACAGCAGCACAAGAAGTATACAGTTTCCTCATTCTCCCGTATGTAGTGAAGCCATGTGCATCGTGTAAACCAGCCTAAAGGATCCTTTCAAGTTTTTGCTTATGCTTTGCTTAAAGCTCATGCTAGTGTTCATGCTAGTGGGAATTTGGGTTCGTGCTAGAGCAGACATCAAAGTCAAATATTTGAAAGAAATCTAATATAATAAAAAAGGTAGTATTTAAGGAATTTAACAAACATGTTTTGTCTCCTTAAATGTATTAAAGATTGTTAATTGATAAATGTGATATATATATATATATATGATTTCCTTTGACTTTATGAACCGTTTTTGCTCTCACAGTTACATAGAGGATCTGTCCTGGCGGGCTGGACTGTGGGAAAACAAAGTCGATGGCGGTTGCGTATGGCAGCCATTATCTCCTTCTGTGATTAAAAGAGTCTGTCCCCCTGCCTCAGTCTCCAGCCAAGCCACCAACCACAGATATTTCTCCTGGTCCCTGTGTGCTATTAAAGCATGTGTGTGCTTTCGACTATTGCGGTCAGGCCAGTTCGCATTTGCGAGCGAGTGTAAGGGTTTGAACACAGTGACAGAAGGAAGAGATGGTTGGCAAGTGGAAGCAAAGTGCAAGAAAGAATATAAAAAAGAGGTGGTCATGCAGTGTCAAGTATTAGCCATTCATTGTGATGAAAGTCTCAGTTCCACTTTGCTTCACTCTTAACTCTGAAATTCTAAAGAATGAGGAGCAGAAGCAGGTGGGTGTCTCCTGTCTCAGCTTTATGAATGTTAAGTCTTCGGTATTTTAATACATTTTTTCTTTTACTTAGATAGCATGAATTGACTTTGATTAACTATGTTCAATTAGCTAAAAGTAAAATTAATTTCTGTGATACCACGCAAAATAAGTATTGGGAACCTGTAAACAAAAACATAGAAACAGATACCAAAAGAGCAACACAAAACTAAATAGATTTACAACACGAGTTACCAGTTTGATAAGTTTCACCCTATAGTTTAATGAGAGTTCATCAATGTGATGCCAAGTTCTCAGTATGAAACAAACTCAATGACAAGCTGATGTTAATTACTTACTGCAATTCCACTGAGTCAGTTATCCTCAATAGCCTGCTGGAAACAGCTTTGACAGGCCCTTACATATTTGTCATTGATCACGTACTTCTTCTGGTCTGGAAGGTCTCCTGTACTTTATTCCTGGATTTGACTACTTTCAATTTCCAAGTTAGCTTGACTTAAAATACTTTCACAGAATACTCGAACTTACTGGCACCATGTTTCAGGGCAAACAAAGTTTGGACCACATTCTAACTCGTGTCGCTTCTATTCTTCGTCCCTCAAATGAGAGTTGCAAAAAACTAAGTTCCCTTGACATGGCCAAGTCTAACTTGCGAAGGTGACACAAAAGAGCTTAAAGGATCTTGTTATATGTTTTTATACTGATTCATATTACATTCTGAGTTTCAGAACAGGCTTCAGTTTTTTGTGCATAAATGATGTTGTCTACAGAGGCTGAATACTATTTCTAACTATAAAACCCTGTCCTTTGGCAGACAATGCCGGAACACACTATAGAGTGGTTGTGTGTGCTCAGGCCAGCAAACGCTGAGATGTGAAAGGCTTTGCTGGGATGCGGTGAGCTCACCACCTCACCAAGCTCATGTAATCCCAAAGAAAGACAGACTGACACGCACACACACACACACACAAAAAAAACATGAGTCAACTGTTGTTTTCATGCACCTGCATAACATACTGTAGATATAGGTATATTCCCACCCTTCAATACCTACAATAATAATGTTCATGATGCTTGCACTTTGGAGGCTGCACAGATATAACTCCTTCTTGTTTGTTTTAGACATGGAACTGTCCCCTTGACTTGATAAGTGCACATGCAGCTCGAATATATTTGAACCTGCCATCTGAGAATTCATTATTTCTGTTATATAATGGTATGTCTGGCTCTCCATGATGGAGGTGTTACAGTGCAACGTTCACACTGGTGTGGTGTAGGTTGCCCGTGAAGCTCTCAGCCAGGCCCTGCCACCACAGGATGTGTTTTATCTCCATCCTGTGTCACACATGGACTAAAACCACTCGATTTGAGGTTGATACCTCTGCTATGTCTGGAGGCTGAAGGTGTGTATGGTCCGGCCTGCAGCTTATTATACTCTTCTGCTCTACGTGTGTGTAACTTGAGAAAAAAATACTCAATATTTTAAAGTAAAAATGTCACACTATAAACTGACAAAGGACAGGGGAAGACCAGAACTTAACTTAAGATGCATGAGACGAGACTAAAGAAAAGCCTAAACATGAAACAAACTAAACATTTGAACTGGAGTGAAATCAGGCAAAGAGCATCTCTGTGAATCCACACTGCTTTAAAGAGGTGATACCTGTGATTTTGTTGCCACTATGGACAAAATCACAGGTATCACCTCTTTAAAGCAGTGCGGATAATCCCCTAACAGCAACACATCTTCATCTTCTGTGGTTTATTGGGAGTAGGCAACAACTTTGAGGTGCATTACCAACACATAAACAATACTTATTTGATCCTAACCAATGTGACTTACTACTTTCATCTATTGAGTTGCAAATAGAAAAAGTTCAAATAGAAAAACAAGCCGTCAGACAATCACGCTTTACCTCTGTTACTCAAAGTAAAAATCCCTTTGTGGCCTTAAAATGTCCTAAATGTAACCTGACACCCCTTTCTCATCTTGTTGGCTATTTGTCTCTCTACGAATATGCACATACACTCTGCCTCCTCCACCTCCGTTGCCCTCTCAGAAACCTCTGGCATCCGCAAGTTCACGAATGCCCTAAAGTAAAGGAGAGACTTTGAGATGTGAAAATTCCCTCATTTTCAACAGCCACTTGAAATGTCTTGTTGGTTAGGAGCCAGGCTGGCAAAGACAGAGAGCATACTGTACTTTAATACTTCTTATTGTACCATTCATCATGCAAGCATAAAAAGTTTAATGGCGGCAAAAATCTCATGGGCTGATATTCCCAGTTTCTACCTTGTAGCAGTGCCAATGTAAATGTTGTATTAACTGATAAATGCTTAATCATTGTTCTTAAATAGCTGTTCATGGATTGTAATCTTGAGAAGGCCTCTCCTAGACGGTGACTATTCCTTTGAATCCATCGTTAATAAATAAGCTCTGAAGCCAGTAGTTGTAGTTATTTCGACCAGCCACAGGCCAATGTTAACTCACATAGAGCCCCAGTGAGGGAAAAGCAATACCACATTTAAAGATGTATTAGCTTCCTGTTAAGCTTTAGCAAATCATATATTTAACTGATCCCAGATTACACTGAACTTCCTAAAAGATGCAAATGTTAAAAAAAAAAAAAAAAAAATGTTATTAATATTTCCAATACTTTCACCACAAAATCAGACTGGAGGAAGGCTTGCCAGTTCAGCAGAAAGAACAACAGTGAGATAAATTGATGTCGGTGAGATTTGCTCACATTTACAACCTAAGTGTGTCGGCCATCCTCATTGACCTCAGACACCATGATTGACAGCCAGATTGAAGTTGTGGCCAGTAAATCATGTCTAAAAGCAGCAAGAGTTATGATGAATGAGAGCAGATTGTGGCTTGCAAGGCTCCTCCGTGAAGCCCCCATTGGATCAGCTCTGTTTGGGACAAAGCAGCCCCCCCCCCGTCACCCATCAGGCTCATGATGGCAAAGGAAAGCATCAAGGTGCTCAGCCTTGATTCCTTGATTCCATTTAAAACGTTAATAAAGTTTTAGCCTTGCAACTTTGGAATCTCAACTGGTGCACTTCATTACACACTCTTGAAAAATAAGATCTGCTACAGTGACACCACAGTCCAATGTGGCTCTCATGAGCTCCATTTGTGTCATCCCGTTTCCTTCAGAGAGACACTATAACACCAGCTGCCCTGTGAGAACAACCTGGTGAAACTCTGACCTGTTCCACTTACCAATCAACACTGTGTTTGGAAGGACACCAGGTCCACCACTGACCCCCAGCTCTCTCTCGCACACACACACACACACACAGCAAGTACTTATCCCCTTTGACTAAAGTGTACGAGTCACATGAGTCAAGTGGCTGACATTAAAAATAACAAAGGCGGACGACAGCCGATTGGAGATTGCCGGGTTTCACAGGTGCTCTGGTGGCTAAATCCTGCCGATGCAGCGGGGAGATTAGAGGAGTCAAAAGTGATCATGGGTAATTGGCTATATCACCTCGAGCACCTCGCAGAGTCTTATCCCCCTGTATGCTTCCTTAGAATCTTAAGTGGACGTCTGCTTTATTGGAGTTGGTTGTGGAAAGAAGGATAACGTTTTTTAGGAGGCAGAGAAAAGGTTCAGTTTGCGAAACTGTGAGGAGTTTAAAGAAAACTGATACAACGGACGCTCTCTCCCTCTCTCACACACACATGTTGATTCACTCAGGGGCTTCATGTTAGTTTTCATTATCAGCTCTCCCCCTTCAGATAATTGAGCACAATACATGTGGAGTTTGGCTTGGAGTTTCCACAGCGAGAAAGGATGAACACATCGTTAGCCATCACTTCCCACACAAACACAGTCCTTGGTAAATGGTGTGGAGCGAGACGGCACAGCGCTCTTCCACTCAAACTAAACGCATAAATTCATTTAGCCCTCCCTTGCCCGCTGGTTGGAAAAACTTCCACAAAGCCTTTTTAATTGGTAATCCCAAAGACACAGAGAAGATGATCAGAATTAGGTTATATCGAAGGGCCTTAATGAAAGGAGTGTTTTCTGTATAATTTAATCAATATTAGAATATCTGCCAATTAGCAGCATTATTTTACTGTGCGCATGGAAATCAGGAGCCCACTCATTTATCGCAGCCTCATCTCCACACACTGGTTGCATTACAAATGTGATAACAATGGCTGATTTTTGATTTTGCAGTTGAGAAATAGGAAGAGAGGGTGGTGTCCTAATTACACTCTATTCAAAGTGTTGATGAGGTTTAACTGGGAAAATTAATTAAACCCCCCCCCCCATATTCTCAGTCAAGATTAGAATCATGACGTTTGGAGTATTTAATCAAAAATACGTTTTGCAATGAATTAACAGCTCATTTACATATATGTATGTTAATTTGAACGATGGGATTTCAATCATGCATCTGGAGCAAACCTCATCACAGAGTTGTTTGTGTTTGTTCTTTGCATTAACCTTAGACAGTGGATGGGACAGTCCTAGTGGCTATAATATGTACTGGTGATTAAATCCTTTCGTCCCTAAAACTCTCTCAGAGCCACTGACTCAAACTAATCTGGCAGGGCCTTTTTAATTGGAGATACACCAAACATAACGTTTGCAAATAGATTTCAGATGCTTTAAACTTGAGAGGGATTATAGGATTCATATCTGCGATCCAGTCAGGGAATGTGCCGGCATTCCAGCCGGCCAAAAGAGAGAAAATAGAGAGAAGCCTCGTTGCTCATTCGCAAATTTCCCTGCGTTCTTTTTCCCTTTTCCTTCACCGGACCGCAAAGGGAATAGGTGAATCAATTAAAGGCACGCATAACATAGAGAGACAGCAATCCTTTATAGTGCTTAGGTTAATGGTGAGTTATTGTATGAGAATGAGTCTGTGAACATTGCTTAATTTCCTCCCCCTTCCCGTCTCTCTCCTCACTGTGGTTAATAGCTATCTTAAGAGCAATATGATGTATTACTCTGGGCTCTCTCGGGGGAAACATGGGGTGGGGGGGTTGGGGGCTCCAGTACTGAATCCATTTAAGACATGGCGATTCCACAGTCACACTCACCCTCGGTGCCCCTTGAATTTAATGGACAATTAACCATTCAGGGGTGTATTTAAATTTCCAATGTAATCTTGGTCAAACGATGATACACACAGGTATGCGGCAGGGGCTCCCTGGGTATCAGCCCTCAGGTTAAGAAGAGCTGGTTGGATAGTAGTCGCTCTAATGTCAGTACAGTAAGGTTGCAAACAGCTGACTAATGACACTTCAGCCCTCCTGAGCTATGTGGAGTTTAGAAATGGCTCCCGGTGACATAATACCCTATTGTGAATGTAATGATTAATTAATAAAATAAAAGCCATATTATCATCCACATTATTTTATTATATCAGACTGAAGATACTTAAGCTGCTAACTGCTGACTGTGTTGACCAGCCGGTCTCTATGTGTATGTGTCGGCAGCGGGTAATGACCAGAGGGTGTGAACTGTAAACAGTATGCCAAAACAATCAGCCGAAAATTCTAAGTGGGGCTGCACGCTCACATTAAACAGTCATTTCCCCCCCACATTGATCATGTAAGATACTGAGCTTGAAGAAACTAAACAACACATGTCCACACACACAGATGTTTTAATGTTCCGGGGATTAGACCTGTGCAGGTGGGACAATGATGGGTCACAAAACGCTACATAACCACGAGAACAATAAAAGGTCAACAAGTCATCCCACACACCCCAAATAGGTGCTACAAAGGTATTCAGTCAACAATTTTTTCCACACCCAAGTAGTCCGAAGAGGACTGGTGAGAAAACACCAGAATGGGTGGACTATATGTGTGCAGTTATGGAGTCGTTAACCCCTTTCTAAAACAGTGCTTTATTCTCAATGCATCGATTGGTCCATAATTAGGTACACAAAGTGTTCAGACCAAATGTGCAGCACACTGGACTGCGTCTGTAGCAGCTGTCAAACAAACGGAAGGCAGCACTATATACTAGTGCTAACCGGGTTCATAGTGAAGTTCAAACAAGACCTGGAATTTCTCTCTGATCTCTCTATTAAGAAGATCTCTTAATACAGCTTAAAGATGATAAAAATCAATTTTTCTGATATTTTTTTCTTATGCTTTTGCGCAGTGATACAGATGCAAATTTGCAATCTTTGCTTTGACCGGTAATCACTCTGTGAGGTAAAAAAAAAAAAGCCTAGTTTTCAGACTGAACACACTTGTACAAATGCAGGAATACCTTTAGTCATGCATACACACACATACTCATACAAAAGAGGAGCACAGAGCCCAGCTGTCTGGGCCTCCACACATGTCCACTAGGAAGGGAGAGAAGAGAGGGACGTGGCCCTCAGCAATTGTGCTCACTGGAGAGTGAAGAGACCCAGGGAGGGTCCCTGAGGCAGGTTTTAGCCAAATTACAAGTCTAAGCGTGTGTGTGTGGGAGGTGGTAGGGGGCGAGTATGCCATGTGCCTCCAGTACAAGCGACATTTTTGTAACCATTATATCTCTGCATATGTTTGCAGCATGCCTGTTGTGTGTGTGTGTGTGCATCCTTTGTGATCAACGTTTAACGGCGGTTACAGCGCCGGTCCCAGCTTCAGTAATGAATGAGCTATTACCTTATGAAATCTGAAGAATGTGTGGCAGAGGAGGGCCAAGTTGGCGCCAGAAGCCTGTTTCAACACACAGCAGCAATGCCATCGTATTTAGAGCTAGCGTTTGTCGTTATGTAAGAAGGGGGCCAATGTGTACTCTGCCCTCATTGTCTGAGTAGGGTATCATCAGCCGGTTGACTTTCAATGAGACTTTAATCCCTGAGACAAGTGTTTGTTGAACACGAACCAGCACTTACATCATACCACACTGAGAATGCATTTTTACACCTGGTTTCCTGTTTGATGTTTAAAGTCTAGACATCAGATATACACCTTGCCTAATTGGGATGGAGGTGGGATGGGGGCACTGGGAAGCTGTGATTTTGTTTGCATGAAGGCAGCTTAGAAAATTAGGGGCAAAATTAAGTGTTTAAATTTTTGTCCTGGTGTCATACAGTAGCCTATGTAAAAGAAGAACATTCACCGCATGCTGCACGAATGCTTACCATATGTAAACGTGATCTCATAATGCCGTAAGAAGGGCCTAATGCTCCCCACATTTACTAGGGAAAGTGTGTGCTTTTGTGTGTGTTTGTTGGGAGAAAGTGGGATGTGTGTATTTGGACTTGTGCACTCATTCACACACATCCACATGAATGGGTAATTGCATACTCTGAGCACATTGGCAGAGGCACACACATGCATACACACACACATACACAGTCTTCTACACACAGTGAGCGAAATGTGTGTCAAAATAAAAGTTTGCTTACCTTGTCACTGTCATCATACTGCCCTCTTTTGTCAGTGAGAGTGAGAGAACACTGCAACAAAAATATGTTTTTGATATCCTTGCCTAAGCCTCTCAAGCAGCATTTTATTTTAATTATCATATCATGCATCACTGGTCAGAACTATAGATAGTTTCTATAGGTTTAACTTTTTATATAATTATAAGCCTATCTTTGCGATTGTTATTATACATTTATTATTATTGTGCGTGGGAGATTGTGTAATAGAGAAAGAAAATGATCTAATTATTGCAAATAAGAATGCAAGTGTCACATTGAACTTTTTATTTATTTTTTACCAATGCTCTGTGATTTAAATGTAACCCTGGTTATATATGCACCGCTCAGTAATTGTTAATCAATAGTGTATTGAGTTTTACATCCAGTTACTAACCTCGGTGGCTTTACTGATCAGGCAGCAGTGTCCCGTGTCAATCATGAGGCTTGTTGATCATTAAAAGACAGTCGACGGCTTTATCAGCACATCAGACATAAGACTGTGCTGACTCTATGGCAGTGTTGAGTGTGCTACTTGCAGCCTGAAAAGCAAAACAAGCCCTAAAAGATATTATATTTATATTACATCATATTCTGTACCCTCACAGCGTGGAGTAGTTTTTTTGAAATAGTTTTTTTAATCTAAGAATCTCTGACGTTGTATCAGCAGTGATTATTCCTTCATTAATGTTTCGATTATAAGTATGTTGAGTGTATTCTTTTTCTTTTAACACCACACGCTAAAATGTATAATCTGATTGTATTTTGGTCTTATTTTATCTCAGATAGTAAAACACAAAGGAACCACATGGACAATTAAAATGTATTTAATTTAATGTGAAGATGAAATGATTTAATAACCAATAATCAACACTTAATTCACTGGTGTGTGTGTGTGGTGTGTGTTACAATTTCCTGAAGATATGAATTTGCTGTCAATTACTAATCAATTTGTATAATTTGTGTAGGCCAAGTTTCTGCATGATTCTCAATAAAAAGATGAATAACAATATGCGTTGTTCCTTCTTTTGATAAACCTTAAATTAATTTTAATAATTTAAATGTAATCCGAAATGGCCTCTATGCACCGGTAAATAAATAAAATATTTTTAGTTTGATTTTTAGCGTAATGTAAATGAAGTTTTCGTGGTGGTCAAAATAAATCAAAATTGAGCAAAACAATTTTTACTTTTTTTTTACTTTTCTTTCTTACATGCAGTTTCACTTTTTTGTTTTTGTTTTGACAATTAAATGTCTTAAAATGTATCTGTAATTATTTAATTCAAATCAATGCCTCTTTATTGTCATGGAACCTGATTCTGCAGTCCCCTCGAGTTATTGTTGTAAATCATTTTTAAAAAGTTGAATAATTTTAGAATACTACACTTTCATTACTGCTGTTATCTTTGAAATTAATATGAACAAATACATTAATTTATAATCCCTCAGATTCATTTGAGGCAAATTTGTTCTTTGATGTTGCAGTATTAGAGATGGGGCTTCAGCTCTGTCCCTCCTGAGCCTGAGTCTGCTCCCATTATAGGGACTAGTTTTATAGTGAATGGCTCCCCTATTGGACACACGAGGTACCCCTGTTTCCCGTCACCAGACAATGTCAGTGCTGCTCTGAGTATCTGATCCTCGTGTAATATATGATTTTGATGGGGAATGAAAGTTGTGGTTGTGATTCCTTATTTACATTTCTTTTAACTTTCAAGTGGAATCAGCCAGAGGCAAGTCCAGGCCTCTCCAGCATTGACCGACAGCTCCAGAAAAGAAGGGATTTACAATGGTTGACAGGCCAGTCCAGCTGCCTCTACAACACAAAGGGTCATGCACACATGTGGGCCTCTTTTTTTGGCAGCTATTAGTCAACGAAAGTCCTGACATGAGATCAGCAGAGGGGTTACAATTGTAAAGTTTTATCTGCAGCCCCCCAAAGTGTCCCTGTAAGTTCACAATCCTCTTACTGGCCATTGCCTCTTGGTCTGGTAATGCCATAAAAAATTCCAATCCACACTGGTTTATCCACTTAAGAGGACAAAGGCGAGGTGACCGCTGAGATTATACATCATAAATCCAAAGGGAGCAAGAAGTGAGAGTGATTGGTGGCCACACACAGGGGGATTTTTGGTGCTCTTTATCTTACCATGTCTTACCATTTTGTAATCCTATCTGAAGTTCAGATTTGGGATTATAAAAAAAATACTTCAAAGGTGTATATTACCATGCATATTTAAATGTTTAAAGACAGATAATCATTGTGGTAATCATACATCTAATATCAGGTCGTAATACAGTGTAGACGGAGTTAGGGACTAGTAGGCTGGGGACTTTTGTCCTATGTGTGGCACAAAACAGCTGCACGTGTAATTGTCCTACTTTATAATTGTTTTGTGTCCTTCCTGTGCAGAGAGTGATCTGCTGAGAAGCAAAAAATACAAATACAAATAATTGTCGGCTTGCTTTGTGGAGATGAAGCTGTAACAACACTTTATCACTGATGTATTTCTGGAAGGTTATGACAAAAAAGAAGAAACATGGAGGAATTCAGTGTTTTTTAATTTGATCATACTGGATAAATGAACACTGCTCATGTACAATGCATATTTGACCTAAGGTGGGACATTCCTTAAAATTGCAACTCAGATTTATATTACATATTTGTTTTTTCCTAAAATAGTCTGTTGTCAAAATGGTTGTAAGCATTAACTTAACAGATAAAAAAAAAAAAAAATCAGCATGCAAGAAATACATCTTCAGTGCACATGGAATCTTTGGGTGTGCAAGGAAAGGGTATATCCAGAAAACTTTGTATTTTACCTGTGTTTTCCTTTACAGTATAATTATGCATAATCACAATTATTTTTGGACATGTCCGATTAGCCTTATGTTTCTTACTAATGGAATTCAATGCTTGATGAATGACAACTGGCTAAAGTCCAAAATAAGCTTCTAACGCTGGGTATGCCAGGTTTAATTGCAGGTTCTACACATTTAAGCACTGGAACTCTTCTTCACACAAATTAAATGTGGGCACCTTGAAACAAAAGTCACGATACAGTTTTGGCTTAATTAAAATACCCAAACAGAAGTATGAGTCTTCACCTTTTGTAAAGGCTGCCTGTTCACGTCACAAGACCACGTTACCGACTCTTTGTCTGTTCTCCAAGTGCAGCTTTTATCGTCTGTGTCATCTCAAGGCCATCGTCAGAGAGGCGACACGCGCTGGAAGTTGATGGTGCATCCTGGATGAGCTCACAGAGCCTCGCAGTGTTGAGGGCTTTAACAAGAGAGTTCTAGGATCAGCTGAAGGACCCTCGCCTCTTCTTTTGTCTCCTACAACCCCCTCATATGTTACCTTTTTACGTTACATATGACTGGATTCAAGCGCTAACTCTCCGTTGTGGGAAAAGTCATTTGCAAGGAAGCCGAGCTGTTGGACACAGAGCCCTTTGCTGACGACGCCCGGCATAGACAAAAGGGGCCTCTCCTTCGCTGTCAAGATAACGCCACGGAAGCTATTGTAAACTCACCAGGCTTTTGTGTCGCTGATTTCTCTGCCAGTTTGCAAAGGCCTGCCTACAGTCAACACACACCCAGACACACTCCAGCACAAACATACGCAAAGACGACAGAGAAATGTGACAGAATTGGACGCTTCTTGTCTTTCGAAGACAACGCGCAGTGGAAAAAAAAGAAAAAAATATGGGGACTGAAGGGAGGGGGGGGTTCAATGGGGAGACATAAGAAGAGCGTTTTCAAAAAGCACTTCTGAATGCCCAGATGAAAGGCAGTGGAGGAAAGAAAAGCGCGTGAGTAGTAGAGAGGAGAAAAAAATAAAATCACAAATAGTGAGGAAACAAGCAAGATATGAAGTGAGTGGTTGAGCGAAGCGGGGAGAGGGGTGTCGTAGCTTCTTAACCACGTCCACAAGGTGTCTTTTGCCGCTCCACATAAGGCCAGGTAATCGCATGGTAGAAGTGACTTTTCTCTCGGTGTTGCGGAAGGCTGGCAGGTGTTTGTATGAGGCAGCTTCAGCAGAGTGAGAAACCAGAGAAACAAGCCCTCCACCTCCTCCTCTTCTTTTTTCCCCCTGTGAGAGTGGGGTTTTCTCAGGGCGGCAACAATCAGACAAAAACCCACAAGATCGCCGCTTTCTCTTTCTCTAAGTGGAATGATGCAAAAGGCTGCCATAAGAACCCTGTATCCATCCCAGTGCTACAGTCATTTGACCCAGTTTGGAGTAAGCACGATGGTGACATTTTGCTGAAAGACTTGAACCAGAGTTGCAGTTTGTATTTTGCAACTCGTTCTGCAGAGCACTGACCTTTCATCGCCTCTTATTAGCTTGGGAAGTTTTTAAGGTGCTGGCCGTGAGTGTGTGTGCCCACACATAAATGAAATTCATCCTTATTAGAGAGGCAAATTCAGAAATTCTGATACTGAGATACTTTAATAGCTGAGGCTTTAGTTTCCTTTTAAATTTTGCACTATCCTTTAAACATTGTGTCTTTACAAATGTGCATATCTCATATAAATAATAAAGATTACAGACCACGACTTAAGATGAGGACTGTTAAATAAATAAGAAAATGAAATCAAAATTAAGAAAATGTTTCTTTAAGTAAGGTGTGGCAGCTTTCTTTTGCTCGAGGATGCTCTCTATCAAATACTTAGCTGTGAGATGCCGGATGTTAGCCATGTATTGTTTTTAAAATGTTTTCCTAATTTTACATTCACCAAAAATCATACTATACATATTGGAAAGCATAACAAATAAACAAAATTCAGAGTTTGGTCTAAACTGATATGTACTAACCCAAACACATTCATACATAATTTATAAAATCGGAAATTTAACCACTCCCACGTCTTGTACTTTGAACCACATCAACATTAATTATTATTATTTTCGCTTGTGTTCAGACTGCATTGCCGCTTACTCCTGTGAAACATATTCCATGCTCGCTGATAGAATTATGCCCAGACAACAGTTTTAATCATAGAGGGGAGGCAACAATAACACACGCAACCAGCTAATAACCAGATGCTGAAAACACTCTCACACAATTTTGACATTTCACAATCAAATGGCAGCTTCTTGAGGGCAAATTCTCTTAATAGCGCTGCAATACAAATCGACCATGCTGAAGAAACTGCAACAATACATGCTCCCTTATCTGCGTTTGGTTTTCCAGGTACAATTAGCAATATGCAGTTTGCTGCTGCAGGCTCTCGTGATTTATTTATTTATTGAAAAAAAAAAAAAAAATTGGCCGACCTGAAACTACAAAATCTATGTCTGAGAAAATGGCTGAGCCCACACCTACCTGCAGCATCTGACAGCACGGCAAATTAACAGCTGTTCTGTTCTGGGGATGTGGCCATCGCACAATACACAAAAAGAGCCTTTGTTTGCTCTATATTAGCTGATGATGTAAACCTAATAAACAGTCACTCTCCTTTTTTTTTTTTTTTTCTATAACTCAAACACTGCATTCTTTGGCTGACAATCCAACATAATTGATATATCTTTCTCTTATGTTTCTCCTTTATTTCCTCATTGCAAAGGCATTTCAATAATTCATTCTCTTCACTACTGAGGAAGACAGACAGATATCCTATACGCCACAATGCCTCTACACACACTGTCACAGTTAATGGAAAGAGCAATCACATATTTTACAGAAAACCAAATATGCAGATGTGTCGGCAGCAATTAAGCAGGACATATTTTAGCACAACGAAAATAGAGGGGGGGCCATACTGGTTAAAATCAAATCAGACATTTGATGAATATTTGCCCATTGTTCCTGGTAATGTAAGTCGCCACCTGCTTCAAAGGATTGGAAAAGGAAATAAGTCAAGCTCCTATGAAAGCGGGGTGTGGCACGGCGGCATTAAGTGGCATCATCAATAGTATTCTCACATATATACAAAAGTTATTAGGGTGCACTGGAGAGAAAGTTGCGTCAAAAGAGGCTCTAGAATTGCACTGCAAGATTTGTCACTTTCAGCAGTCATTTAATAGCTCATTTGAAACTGTTGACCCCAGTTAACAGAACAATCCTATTTGAGCTCTTGGTGAATTAGTTCAGATTTAAACAGGCTGAAAGAAGTCCCACTCTCCTGCATGCACTTACACACACTCTCTCTCTCACACACACACACACACACACAAACGCACACAGACACAGACACACTTCTAGCTTCAAATCAACACTTATTAGCAGTTTATTATCGGGTCTGAATCAATACATTTTGACATATTTTTTTTGACAATTTCATTTCATCCGACTTTTCCGCTTTCGTATCAACCTGCAGAAAATTTAAGGCACAGATGAATAAAAAGGAGATCTAATTTGATAAGAATCCATTGTTGAAAATAACCAGAAAATATCAGTAAATGTCAAATGTAGAGGGAAAATATAACTATAACACACATGAGAATATTTGCCCATCAAAATAATTCATATTGTAAATGTTAGCAGTGAATCACTTTGCTGCCAATAAAATCCAATTAAATAAACCGTCCCAATGTTTTTTTGGATTTTAATAGGGAAGCGAGCAACTGAAGATATCGTTGCATAAATTAACTGAGACAGACTTAATTACACACAAGAAAAAGCAAGAGGTAGAAAGAAAGAAAGAATGAACGAAAGCAAGAGGGAAGTGACAAACAGGGAGGAATGTAGGTGTGGGGATTTTTTTCTCTCTCTCTTACACTGATACACAAAAGCAAAAGGAAAATTGCAGAGACACTCAGCCTGCTCCTTTCATTCTGTGCTACACATTGACACACACACAGATACACACTCTTTTAACGGGGCCTAGCAATCCAGCCGGAGCACGAACGCGCACACACAGACACACACCTCAGTTGTCTATAGAATATAATCAGATTTCCACGGTACCTTCTAAATTCCCTCTTAGAAGTTTTTACAAGAAAACCTGTATTCTTCTCTCTGTGAATAAATTTCCCTCTTTTCTTTGCTTCTTTTTTTAGTGATAGAGAAGTTGGGGGATGGGGCGGATTGGGGTGTCTTATTTTATGCTTTGCACATAAATGTGATGCATAGACTCAGCTTGCTCATATCTGCCTGCCTTGTACGTGGGCGAGTGTAAATCCTCATCTTCCTGTATATCCATTAGTAATGCAACACTCTAAAAATAAAGTGCGCCCCAGCGTATCAGTGCCTATGAACATGTTGCCTGTGTAATCACATTTTATATACTTCTTTTTTATCTGTTGTCAAGAGAGAGGGAGAAAGGAGGGATAGAGGGGAGTTTCGCGGGCGCTTCAGCGGTGGATTGTGCTTGCTGTGGCTCTGCATTCTTGTATAGATGGCACTGATAAGCCAATTGTGAACACTTGGGTTTTACCTTTTTACCAAAACTAGCATTATACTGGCAAGACATACTATATTTTAAAAAGGTGAGATTAGTCCCTTTTTTTAAACACCATTTGTCCTCCATACATCTATCCTTTCCTCTTCCTTTCTGCCGCACTGACACAAATCAGCATGCTTAGAATAAACCGCATGAGTTATCAGCTCCTTGGAAAGCAACGCGTAAGGGGAGAGCCAAAAAGGAGGCGAAAGAGAGAGGAGAGACTTCTATCACTTAATGAAAAATAGCTTCCCTTTTGGACAGAACTTCATAGGGCTGCAATCAAGCCCTGGCCCCCACTTCTTGACGTGCAATCGAGGCAAATCAAGTCAGCATCTATTAATAATATTTCCCTGGCTCCTTTCATTCCAGCGCGTGTCCTACCACTGTCAATGCTGTGATGGAGCACTGCCTTTATCTCCACCCCAGCCTGCTCTGTCACAGTGATAAACAATTCTAACAAGAATCAGAATAAAGATCTCCCCAGTAGACTCCCGGAGATAGAGGGGCCCTTTTTTCTCATTTTCTAGACGGCAAAATTTAATCTAGTGCCTAGGCCCCCCCACACACGCATAAACTCCCTCCAACAGCACCACTCCCTCGTCTCCCCTTCTTCCTCTGCCACCCTCCCCATCTTCCCTTTTTCTCCTCTTCCTTTTTCCTTGCTTTTTTTTCCCAAGCAAAACATTCAAAGAGATGCTAATTTCCTCAGTGCTGGGACCTGATGGAGTTGGAGTGAATGTCAAAGGGGGTTGGAGGAGTGGAGGTAGTGCAGGGCTTGAAGTCACTCCGTCACTTATTGGCTCGGCTCAGTCACTTAATAGTATCTAGGAAAAGGTGAGAGGCTGGACAAAAAAGGCTGGACAAATGCCCCCATTTCCCCATGATGGAAGTAAAAAGTGACAGTGGCAGCAGCATCACATCAAGGTGAGAGTGAACGCTGCTTTTTTTTCTGCATGAGTGGAATATTTTCCCACTCGAGGTGTTAACCTGTGGGTTTTTTTTAAAGCCTCAACATTTAGACGGTGAAACTGATAGAAATGATGAAATACTAAAAGTTAGACTGTAAGCACCAATGTGAAAAGGAAAGTTTCATGAACTGTGTCTTCGAATGTAAATTATATGAGCCATTAGTGAAATGATTCATTTTAAACTAATGAATGATTATTTTTTCTACCACAAAGAGGAATTTAATCCAGACTTTAAAGCTGCACGAATCAATACTATTTATTATCAATATATCTATTTCTAACTTACAGAAAACTGTCCAAATGATCATTTACAATTTAGGATTCACTTCATCTTTGCCTATCCAAAAAAGATAGATCTTTGCTAAAGGCCCAATGATCCCAAACTACACATTTCACCATGATCTAATTACAGCAAACATAATTTTTTTTAAATCATTAATGGGGAGCAGCCTTTAAAATGTTTTAGAATTTAGTAGTTTAGAGGTCCTGGAAGAGCTATTTTTTAAGATTTATTTATTTTTGATAGCACGTTTATTTATTTTTCATTTGAAAGCAGGTTCACGTCACTTTAGGAAGGCGCAACTTGTTAACTTCGTTTTAAGGAGTGCAGATGTGAATGAGTCGGTATAAAAGGACCCTAAGCACAGGTGACAGAGAGGAAAGCCCTCTTCTGGTTCATCACTTCAGACTGGAGTGGACAGCTGTAAATGGCCTGCAGTCAACAAGGTGAGAAATTATTGATCAGATCGGCGGTGTGAAAACGTGTACCAGCAGGACCCTCCGCAGCTCAACAATAACTGTGGAGTAGCAGTAGTCTGACGTTAATTTACACACATTTTTTAAATTCCATTTTATATTAAAATTTAAATAAATGTTTGCAGCAGCATTATCCGTTTATTGATAGGCGCTGATCAGAAATAATACAACAACTTTTCCTTTATCTTGTTGAGTTTATGGTATTGAGGCTATTGAGAAAATCTAGGTAACAAACAAACTAGGCCCTTCCAGTGACTGTCCTCCTCTGTTTGTAGCTTTGTTTTTATTATAATAATGCTTGCTTATGTTAATAATACTTCTACTGCTACTGCTACTACTACTAATAATATTAATAATCATCATCATCATAATGATAATAATAATCATAATAATAATAATAATACCTTTATTTATATATCAAACCATTACAAAGTGATCCATAAAGAAAAATAAATCAAGAAAAAAATGAATTATTCTTAGCCAAATTTAGAAAAAAGACATTAAATACTTCAAAGTAATGGAAAAGGACAAAGAAAAGCAAAAGGCCCTATCACTCTTGTTCCGCAGCCTTAACCAGGGAATTGTTAATGGGGCCTTATAATAATAAGCACCTCACTTCTAAAAGCAATCCAAATGTGCTACAAATGGAATTACAGTAATAAACAGATGAAAACACAAGAATTGAGAAAAAGTAAAGGTTTTTAGGCCCTTCTTGAATAAGTGAGTGGCCTGTGGAGCCCTCAGGTGGTCTGGAAGGGATTTCCACAGGTGAAGAGCAGCTGAACAAAAGGCCCGGCGGAGTTTGCATGCAGATCTTTGTGGTGAGAGGATTTCCTTGAGGTCGGAAAGGGCATTTCCATGGATGCATTAATGGGTGAGTGGAGAGATTTTGTACTTGATCCTGAATGAGACTGGCAGCCAGTGGAGCAAGTGGAGAATGGGTGTTATGTGTTCATATTTTCGCACCCTCATCAGGATCCAAGTGGCGTTGTTCTGAATTTATTGGAGCTTATGAAGGCTTCTGCTGGGAGTCCCGATGAGGAAAGCAGTGCAATAGTCTAGTCTTGAGGAGAGAAATGCCTGGACCAGTTGTTCAGGAACTGACAGGGTGAGTGAGGAGTTTGGCAATGTTCCTGAGGTGGTAAAAGGATGTCTTGTACAGGTGTTTGATGTGGGTTTCATCGGTTAGATGAGGGTCAAATCAAACCAACCAGGTTTGTGAGAACTGTTGATAAGGGAATGTCTTGTCCAGAAAAGGTGATGGGTGGGTAATGGAGGCAGACTGGACCTGATATGGTGTGTCAACTATAATAGCCTCTGTTTTAGAGCCATTAAGGTGGCGGAAGCCTTTATAAGAATTAGAATTGGAATAGCGCACATTGTCCCACACAAACTCAAACACACAACTCTCTGCATTTAACCCATCTGTGGCGCATGTAAGGCCACAGAGCAGTGAACAGCTGAGAGCGTCGGAGGAGCAGATGGGGTAAGTGTCTTGCTCAAGGGGATTAGAGGTGGTCTCTTTTGTTGGTGGAGGGGGTTTGTGCATCCTTCCAGAGGGAGACTGCCTCGACTGGGCCTCGAACTGGCAACCCTCTGGTCCGATGCCTGTCTCCCTCGCCACTAGGCCTCTCCCCAGATAGTAGTGTAGTAGTGTCAGAACAAGCACAAAGCAGAGGAACACAAACTACAGGAAAGATACGTAAACAGTCTTGTATCAGCCAGCAGCGGTGTCATCCATCTTCGTTTTGGTGTTGTGTCATGAAGCTATATAAACTTTCTGTTTAAAGTATCCACTTCAGGAATCCCTTTCCTATCCCTCAAATGTGAGCCAGTTCCAGACACAGAGCTGCTTCCTCCTGCTGAACAAGCCAGCTTAAGTCAGCAACGGCACTATAGCAAAAAAAAGAGACTACTAAAGATGGATTACATGTGAACAGATCTGTGGCAGGCAGAGTGAAGGCTACGTGTTCAGTTGCAGATGGAGAAAGAAAAAGACAGAGAGAATGGGAGGAAGAATCGGGTGGGGCAGTAAGGATTGAGGAGGGAGGAAAGGCTTCTTAAGCCAATGGACAGGTGAGGAATGAGGGAGGAGAAGTAAATAAAAGAGGGGACTGAGGTGTGTGCTGTGGCTGAGAAGGAGCCTGTAGTGACTGTAGTGGGAGGAAAGGGGAAGGACTTGGGAGGGGGATGGGGATTGTCAACCTATCCATCTCTCCTCCTCCCTCCACAGTCTATCTCTCCATTCCATCCCTTCCCGTGACAGCTTCACACTCCGGATCAGTAGAGCTGGGGATCATGCATCTAATCCGTTCCCCGATGCATTTTTAATTTTGTGGGGCTAGGGCAGTGGGTGTCACAGCAGGGTGGGGTGGGCTCACCTCAACAGAGTCGTATGTGCGGGTGAAATTAGAGACAAATCAGTCCACACAGATGAGCTACTCCGGGGTGGAAGGGATGAAATACAATGACGGCAAGAAGGTGCCTCAAAAAACAGAATCACACATGAACATCACACAACATTCTGGCACATGCTTAAACATTTACTAACACAAATTAATATAATGTGATCCACCTGCCTTGGAGGATGTCATGCTTGTTGACACTAAATTGCACATTCTGGAGGAGCTATAAATCAAACTAGGAACACTGAGGTTACAAGACAACCATACAACTCTACCTCCTCAGCCAGGTCTCCTTTTAGGGGACTGGTCCCCATACAAACATCCCCGAACCATCATAGGGCATATCAACCCACTTTCCTGTACAAAATGCGATACAAAATATGATAGTGTGCAAGTCCTCGGGGGCAACTCCACGAGCCTTAACAACATAAAAATGGTAATTTCAGAGAATAAACGCTTTATTTCTTTGAGTTTAAATAAATTAAATAAATTGCCTGACTCTGAGAAGACGAACAGGCGATCTACACTTAAGAGGAAATGACCTCACAAAAGGCGGGAAAAGACATCCAGCGTAAGTGCGTCTTTTCTTGCTTTGATGTGGTGAGTTGAATGGAAGTTCAAATTGTGGACTTAGACAATAGTTTACAGTGGGAACATACACCTATCAGATTCTCCAAGTTCAGTTCAGAATGGGGGAAATGCTTTGCAATTCACAAGTGAAGTACTGGTGCAGATAATTAGAGCCACCGAGGCAAGTGAAAAATGGAATGCTTGCTTAAAAGGAGGCTCTTTGCTCCGACTGTTCCCATAATCCAACAACTCCTGTAAACCTTCAGCTGTATCACACTGCATCACATTCCTTGAAACATTATAGACTTGTGTTGTGTTATGTATGGACCCGACTTTACTGTGCGGCAGCTACTGGACGTTCGTTGGAGGGGTAGTGGGTTGCAGTACCTCGTAGACTGGGAGGGGTACGGTCCAAAGGATAGATGCTGGGTGTGTAGATCTTTCATTCTCGATCAAGAATTGGTGAGAGAATTCAACCTCCCGCTGGAGCTGCTGGAGCTCATTCCACAAATCAACCTCAACAGTTTAAAACCCCCGTCCTGCTCTTCACTCATCGCCAGCTTTTGCGTTCACCACCAGTGGTATAAACGTCAGGCAAACGTTTACTGGTAAACATAGCGATATTATTCAATTCCATGTAATCAAATCACATCAAACTCCCTTGGTCCTTGGTTTTCCCTGGCTCGAGAAGCACAACCCCCAGTTTGATTGGTCCGCTGGTAAGATTAGTTTTTGGAGTCACTACTGCCATGCAACTTGCCTAAGGTCTGCCACCCCACCTACAGAGGTCGCCAAAGTCCCTCGAGACGCAGTATCCCCCGATCTAAGCTGCGTTCTCCAAGAATATCACGATCTGGCTGAAGCGTTTAGCAAAGACAAGGCTCTCTCTCTCCCGCCTCATCGCCCCCTATGATTGTGCAATAGACCTTCTGCCCGGTGCACCTTTACCATCTAGCCGCCTTTATAATCGGTCTCATCCGGAGAGAGACACTATGGAGAGTTACATAAAAGACTCCCTGGCTGCGGGGCTCATTCATCCTTCTTCGTCCCCAGTAGGGTCAGGATTATTTTTTTTTTCAAGAAAGACAAGAGTCTCAGACCCTGTATTGATTACAGAGGTCTCAATAACATCACAGTAAAAAACAAAAACCCCTTGCTGTTAATTACCTCCGCATTTGATCCCCGACAGGGCGCCAAGATCTTTACAAAATTACATCTGCGTAATGCATACCATCTTGTCCGAGTAAGGGAGGGAAATGAGTGACTGCGTCCAATACCCCACTAGGACACCTGGTCATGCCCTTCAGTCTTACCAATGCACCAGTGGTCTTTCAAGCCTTTGTGAATGATGTTTTGAGGGACTTCATTCATTGTTTTGCTTTGTTTACCTCAACGACATCCGCAAACTCTCTTAAACTAGCCCTCGAAGAGTAAAGGCATTGGCTTGACAACCATTCATTGTTTGGACAGACCATAAAAATATGGTATACATCCTGTCTGCAAAACGCCTCAACTCACGTCAGGCTCACTGGTCATTGTTTTTTGGATGTTTAGTTTTATCCTTACCTTACGTCCTGGCTCCCGCAACATTAAACCAGATGCCCTTTCCCGCCAGTTCTGTGTCGAAGATGTTCCCTCTAGCCCTGAGCCCACTCTCCCTGCTTCCTGTGCTGTGCCTGCAATTTCATGGGAGATTGAATCGGTGGTCAGAATGCCCAGCGCACACAACCGCAACCCATTGACTCTACTCCTAACCGCCTGTTTGTTCCTGACTCTGCTCGTTCCAAGGTCCTGCAGTGGGCTCACACTTCCCAGTTCTCCTGTCATCTGGTGGACATCTATGGAAGCAGACACCCGGGAGTTCATACTGCCCTGCTCGGTGTGCACCTGGGGGAAATCCTCCTGCAAAAATCCAAGGCGATATGGGACCAGGGACGGCCTGGTCCCCACATCACCTCAACAGTGACCCCACGCCCACAACTCCCTCACCGGTGCTGCAACTGGTCTGTCGCCATTTGAGGTAAGCCTCGGCTACCATCCTCCCTTGTTCCCCTCTGAAGAGGAGGACATTTCTGTCCCCTCCGCACAACACCGCCATGTCTGGAAGTCCAGTGCCTCCTCGTTGCCGCTCCACCCTCGGTGCCTCTGGATCCTCATCACTGCTTCTTCCAGTGCTTCACCCTGCTGGCCTGCCTGCATGCTCCCCGCCTCATCTGGAGACACATTTCAATAAACCTGTCAAAATTGCCATCTCAGCAGCTGTTTTCTGAGTCTGTATTGGAGTCCAGTTATTGTTTAAAACTCTAACCATAACATGAACTTTATGATTATTTCACTAGATTTTTTTTTTGTTTAGTATTATAGTATGGTATATTTAGTTGAGTATTGCAAATTAAAGTCTAATAACTGATCAGCTCCCGAAACTTTTCGCCCCATCTGCAATGAGGCAATTTATAGAAGTATCCATAAGCGGAGCCAAAGCGGATTTGCTGTAAGATATGTGCTTCATCTCACAATGCCTAGCCACCAAACAGGTAAACAAGGGTGTGTGTGTGCGTGTGTGTGCATGTGAAATAACACCCAGGGAATGGTCTGCAGTGCAACATTCCCTCGTGAAATATGATTTTATAAATCCTTCCAAAAAATTATAATAACCCAGATAAGCTCAAGGCTTAAGTGATCCGCAAAATCAGTGGTTTGAGAGTTTAGCATCAGTACCTCTGGAGGTAATTCTGATGCAAATATGTGAGAAGACTCAGATAAATGCCTTTGGCTGGTGAATTAGGTCCAGGTGTGAGTGTGCTTTATATGTTTCAGGGAGTGAAAGGAAGAAAAATAATAATAAGAAGATGCAGTGTGGTGTAGAATAAAAATACAACAAATTCTTAACAAAATGCGGATGGCAGCTATGCTTACTCGAGTCTTAGTGCATCCCTGGTCCTCATCCCCTTCTTCCCCTTATCAGCTAGTTAACATGAATCAGCGACTATTCCAGGACCTGATTAGCCCTGCAACTCCACAGCTTTCACTTCAGTGACTTTTCTGACCACTTCCTCTGTAGGACGGATGCCACACAGCAGCTATGTTTGGAAATAGAAGAGGAGTAAAGAATAAGAATCAAGAAAAAAACAAACAAACAATGTATTGCATGGTGTCAAAGGGTTTGATTACATTTTAAATGTCATTCATAATTTTAAGACACTTCCTTCTCCTGTCTAGCTTATTTAAATAAACAACACAATCGCACATATCTTAGGGGCATGCAATGTAAACACATTCCACTGCATCTTTGGCCTGAACAATATAACCAATAAAGCAAGCTCACAGTGATATTCTAGTATGGATGTGAATCTTCAAGTGTACCACCTACCATCACAATCCCCACTAAAAGATTCATGTTGCATCTACAAACACATGACTGGATGCTACAATAAAAATAAAAACGGAAATTATTTTGCTGTCCATTTTACACACCAACTTGTGTTTTATAGCAAGAGAGCTGGCATACCAAGATCAACGTTTTTGAGTAAACACACTGCTTTGCACATAACAAATAACAAATGTTTTGCATCCACTCCGGTTGTTTCTTTTGCCCACCACGCTACCTGTTGTCCTGTAATATAGTATAGAGAGAGAGAGTGATTCGCAGTGAGGGTAGTGGCAAGTTAGCTCTTAAAATGCTTAGGTAAATGTCCCTAAGCGGCTAGACAAACAAACAATTATTTTCACCTGGGACATTATTTATCATTATTTGAAGTATAGAATAATCTTTAAATAGCACTAATAAATGGAGGGAGATTCACTTCACTCTGTAACCTCCTGCATTATATGTGTTGTTGATGTAATTCAATTTGAGGATGGAAAATGATACAGCTATTACATTTACAAGGAATGTATACATGTATTTGGCCTTTTATGGCCATCGGAGACTGGAAGCTAATACTAAACTGGAGCATTTAAGGAAAGGAGAGCTGGAGTTAAGATGTCCTGGATTCTTTGTGATGAGAGATTACATCATTTCATTTGAATCAGCAATAACAAATAGTCTTGAATGATTTGTAAAAATGCTTCCAATGCTGGAATAGGTTTGCAGATCTTCCTTCCTACTGTCCTACTGTGTTAAAATGTTCAAATTAAAATATGAATATAATTCCACCCTCACAAAACGTGTCAGTGGCCTTCTACTAAAGCTTAAACAAAAACATTTCGAACTTGGGGATAAACCAGAAAAAGGACTAGCAAGCCTTCAATCTCAAAAGTGCCACTTTTCCTCCACTTCCACCAAATAAAATGTATCTGGAGATGCAACACATATTTCTTGTTAATCTCAATTTAAAAATTAATTCATGTAATCAAATCAAATATAAAACCGAAAGCTATTTGCAACCCAAGGCATTAATATTATTTTTAGTTTGCATAGAAAAACAAGTTACCCTCAGAGTCCAGAGCCACGATCATTACATTATAACAGGCCTATTCCGAGCAACAGCACGTTAACATTTCTTATCAGTTATCAGTTTTTTGACTCAACAGGTACCATAAATATTTTTATTTTATCAGGGAGCAGCGTAAACAGTGTGTTTAGTCGCAAGTGTCCCTGTTAGAGTGAGGTGAAGTGGTGCACCACAAAAAAAAAGACTTTTAGTCTGTTAAGTCCGTTTCAGCGTGTGTAACTTTGTGTAACTATCCAGCAAACACACAGCTGACAAATTAACAGTATTTATCCATTCCTCCGACTTAACGGAGATTTGCCTTCCACTTTGTGTCTTACACATGTGAACGCTGCAGCAGTTTGAGGCCCCGCCCCTGAATGCTCTCATTGGTTGAGACGCATGATGGCACCTATCCCAAGCCAATGCTGATCAACATCACTTCTCCTGCGTACACGCTTCAGCTGTGTATGTATTCAAAGCCAGTGAGCAATGGACTTTCAAAATAATATAAAAAAAAAACTCATTTTCAGAAAAATTCAGCGGAAGTTAATTAATGTCTTAAAGCCATTATAACGCATTAACTTGCCCAGCCCTAACTATTATTTATTAATTATCTAAAGAGCTGCATGTGGCTCCAGAGTCGCAATTTGCTGAGCCCGGGGGGTAACTGCACCATCCATATAGTTAAATCTAAAACAGGCATTTGGATTAGTAAAAAAGGGAGGTAAACGCTTGTTTCACGGACTTCAATAAGGAATTATATACCAGCAAGGAAAATACATCTGATGCAGATTCAGCAACTTCTTCAATAACTTAAATATTTCCCAATTAGATGATGCTTTTAGAGATTACGTTCACTCTCCAATCTCAAAAACAGACACTTTAGGTGCTATTCGAGCTTTCCCACCTGGAAAAGCAGCTGGCCCCGATAGTTTTAGCTGTGAGTTTCATGACAAAATAACTCCCCTAATGTTAAGAATGGTAACGGACTCATTTATGAATAAGAAACTTGCCAGTTTTATGAAAGCAATATTTGCCTGCTTTTAAGACCAGGTTGGCAGGAGACTGATCTGGCAAATTATGGACATATAGCTCTTCAAAATCCTGACCAAAAGATAATAACCAACTTTTGGCCAACACATCTCAACTATTGTACATCCAAAACAAACAGGATTCATCCCTGATAGGGTTTTCATTAAGTAATGTTTCATTACTTTTGAATACCCTATACTCGGACCATGGAAAAATGTAAAAGCTTGTATCGTAGACACGTTTGAGACACTAAACAGGTTTGGATCGCAGTTTTTGGAATGGGTAAAAATGATTTATTCCATCCCCGCATCCTACATTTGAACCAACAAAATCACAACCATTTTATCTACAACATGGATTCAGGTAGGTTGACCCCCTCTCTCCCCACCTTTTTGGTCTTGCTCCAGAACATCTTGCAATAGGTATCAGAGGTCATCCAAATATCCATGATGTTAAGTTTGGAAATATTGAAAGTCTAATGAATTTATATGCTGATCACTTATCAATAGGGTTTTTTTCCGATCCCTGTTTGTTTACCTCTGTCGCTTTTTAGACTGCTGGATTAAGTAATTACCTCGTTTATATGGGCAGACGAGCCACTGCATTTCCAAGTCCCACCTACAGAAAGATGTTAATAAGGGTGGCCTTGGCCTCCCTATATTCAAACATTACCACTGGGCTGCAAATGTGAGGGCTCTACTCTTCTGATAAAAGGGCTCCCCTGTTTACATCTTGCCTTCTGATTCCCCTCTTTGGTTTGAAGAATTAAATCAATGACAGTTTCAGGAACATCCTTACCAGCACTACTACATGTTCTGGTATGGAACCTCTAACAAACGTATTGGTCATAATTTCATTATTAGGAATTCCATTAAACAAATAATCTGAAACAAATAAACATTTACATTGACCTTCAACTTTTGCAATACACATTCCAATACCAGCACTGAGGGATATGGTGTTTCTGGACTGGAGAGAGAAGGGTCTACTGTATGTTGTATCAATAACCTCTATATAGATGATACATTTGTTTCATTTCAACAATCTCTCAGTCACCCTTTTATCGTTATCACCAATTCAGACATTTTCTCCAGAATGGTATTCCAGAATGTGTGACAAAACCAAAGAGCCATATGTTGTATGATTTGCCCGTTCCCACTTAAAAACAAATCCTTTGATATCACCATTTACCAAAGCTTTTATGGTTCCAACTAATGCTGGCCATTACAGGGAGGCATGGGCCAAGTAATTGGGTGTTACAATATCAGAAAAGCAGTGGGAGGAGAGCCTGTCAAATGTACAGAGCTGCTCTATTAATTTCAGATATAGACTAATCAAATTATTACACAGACTACATTATTCAAAAACCAAACTAAGTAAGATATTTGACGCAGTTTCACCAACTTGCAATATATGTGGCACGGCTGAAGGCTTGTTTGCATGCATGGGCTACAGTAGATCAGTTAGCTCTTGACCTTGATCGCACCTTGTTTGGCACTTCCCAGTTTTAAGAAAATTCTGGTGTGACTTCTTCAACTGGTTTTCCACTCAATATAAGTTAGACATTCAGTCAGACAGTAACCTGGCAACACTGGGTTGCTCTGATAGGACAAGGGCCGTCCCCTCCCACCAAAAACAGGCCCTCAAAACAGGAATGGTTGCAGCCAAAAAAAAGGATATTGTTAATCTACAACCCCATATTTTAGAGATGGCTCAATGAAATGATCTTCGTTGCTAAGATGGAACAGATCTGCTTTGGCAAAAGGAATCTGAAAAAATATAATTTGAAGGTGTGGGAGCAATTTCTAACACTATTTGAAGAGGATTACTAGTTAATTGTTTTGGTACTTATGCCCTTGCTCTCAATACTTGCACTGCATATATTACTCTCTTACATACAGCCCTTGTTCCACTGCATTTACTCGGGTCACTGTATATATATTGCATCTTCAGTACTTTGCTTCCACTCGTGCACAGTCTCAGTTTACTTTGTTCTAAACCTGTGTTTTTTATGTTAGTATACTTTTTACCTCTGCTGCTGCAACAATGCAAATTTCCCCACTGTGGGACAACAAAGGATTATCTTATTTTATCTTATCTTAATAGTACTACTGCTATATGTCATTGTAAAGTTGTGCTTTATTAACATACTATCCAATGATTTCACCCATATATAACCTCTTTGCACTCCCTTTTTGTTATTATTAGTATTAACATATTATATTTTTTGGTTGTTTATTTTCTGTAGGGGGCACTCTGAAGTTTCTCTTCTTTATATATTGTTCTCTATATAGAAGTGCAATGTCTATTGTCTTTGTGTGTCTTTGTTTAAGAAACTCCCCCCCACAAAAAAAAAGGATTCCTAGATCTGATCATTGGTTTGTGTGTGTGTGCGTGTTTGCATGTGTGCGGTGTTAATTGCCAGCACGTACACAGAACCTAATGCTTTTCAAATTAACTCCACAACACCCCCTTCCTTTAAATCTGAAACTCTAATGAATGGTGAAATTGAAAATCCCCATATTGATATCAACTTTCGCCAATGTGATACAGTGATTTTTTTTGCCTGTTATTAACCATGCTGCGCTTTTAAAAGTGAAATACCCCCCTGCTGTTTGAGTTTCCCTCTAAGACCAACACTAGCCATTTTAAGTGCATACTAATAATTGCCTTGAAACTTAGACAGAATCAATTAGCACCTGAATGGAGGGCTGCAAGTGGATTTAATAGGAGTCCGCCAGTGGCTTGTGAGTGTTGCATAAACTCAACACAGTCTCTGCAGTATGTGCATTGCAAAGAAGGAGGGCTTTTGTTTAATTTCTCGCTGCCTCTGACCGGCTGATTGAGTAAGTCTCTCATCCCTGCCTGAGCCATCACTCTGCTTGAAAGGGAAATTAAAAATCAATACAATTATTTTATGTACAAGAACTAAGGTGTATCATTGTCATATACTATTTGAACTGCCATTTTGGGCTTCGCTGCATATCTGCGCTGCAGCATGGAACCGACTTAATGCACGAATGGTATGGTTGGAGAAATAAACATTAATGCCTAAAATACAAATACCTACCCCCACATTGTGACAAATATGTACATTTGCTGAGATTTACGAGACTGTATCACGTCAGTCTGCCTGTTCTTCCTGTATCAGCAAGCCGTACACTGTTGCCTCAGTATTTAAACCACTATAAAGATGCCAACTTATAAACAACAAGGAGGTGGGTGACTGAAGGGGCCGGACCAAAAAAGAATTAACTCAAGAATCGGAGGGCCCAACCCAGTTAAATGTAATATAAGTAATCTGCCTTAGGCAGGATACAAATCTGAGCAGGGCTTTTACTGCAGAGGTGTATGGGGCATTATTATGTTAAAGCTTTAGTTATGTGCCCATCTCTGCCCATGGATGGACAGATGTACACGTGAACTCTTTGTGGTGCTCTCCTCTTTGTAATGGATGCGGCCATTAGTAGGGGAAAACATACATGAGCGTCTTCGGAGCAGCCGTGGCATCTACTCCGGAGGGAACGTGTCCTAGCCTGAGGAATGAGGAATGGCCTTAATGAAGTCGGACAAGCCAGAATACATGCATAAGAAAGATTTTAAATATTGATGTCACTGCACAGCTGCATGCATGGGCTACAGTAGATCAGTTAGCTCTTGACGGCCCTGGTCTAATACAGCAACACAAGGGGGATGATTAGGCTCATCAGAGGTGATTGTGTATTCTCTGGGAGGCGCAAACACAACTCACACACCATTTGAATCAAAGGGGCCTCTTGTCTTTCTGTGCAGCGTCAATTTATTACTGCACTATTAATTTATTTTCAGACGGTAAATTATTCACTGGGACATGTAATTAACGGCTAGTGAGTGTATGTCATACAGCAATGCAAAGCATTAATGGGCTTTTATCAAAGGGTGTTGCGTCCACAGCTCACAGGAAGGTAGGACTCACAGTGAACGGTGTAAAACAAAACAATTATTGATTGTGACTTGCATAAACATACACAAAACAGCAAAGATATGAATAATGTAAACTATTCTTACTAAACTTGCAAACCTTTCTGTCCATACTATGATCTTACTTAACATGGTAAACCTGACAGAGGTACAAGACTATGGGGAATAATAAAATGCTGGTCACATGGCACAAGGCAAACGGGCACAGGAGAGGTTAAGTCAAGAACTAATTATAACAATAGGGGGCGGGGCAAACGCTGATGATGTTGGGAAAACGCACAAAGGCAGGAAGTTGAAATGAGGACAGGAGGTAAGTACACAATTAAACAAGAAAATAGTGACAAGACTAGATGTGATATGATGCTTCAATTGTTCAAAGAAGACGCATGTCATCCACTTTAAAGGGCTAATGTCCAAAAATGGATCTCAATCCGATGCATTAAATGCATCAGGAGTCACAGGACTTGCAGACTGCAGTCTGAGATTTTGGGGCAAGTAAGTAGTTGTAACAGGTTCCAAAAGGGGTTTATGTACAACATTATATAAACATGAGGGACATACCAGTTTCTTAGCTGTGTCGAGAGCTGTGCAGCTTTGACTTTGAGCGCACTCGTTTAAAAAAAATCTTCAGGTCAAACTTGAAGGGCCCGTCCACTCTGGCAGAGTGTTAAATTATTCAGCCGGCAAGGGACTGCCAAGACGGACCAGATCAAGCAAGTCGGCGATGCCAGCAACACTCCAGAGACCCAGCAGTTTACACTCCAGAAGACTGTAAACACCATCTTCAAACCACAGACACTTGTTTATTTAAATAGCAGCGACCAGCTGAGAAGTTGTGAAAAACAGAAAAAAATAACACATTTCTCGCACAAAATCTCGACATGAGGGTGAAGCAAAGTGAAAAGGCTGGGCTGAACTTTGATCTTCCTGATAAATAAGTCAGTTTGAATTTGATGAAATTTACTTTGCCATATGTGGTTTTGTGCTGCAGGTTTCTAATATGTAACAACAACAGGGAGGTCGTGGTAGAATTAGAATTAGAGTTGCTTTTAATAGTCCCGAACAAACATGCACATGCTCAAACACAACACACAAGTCAGAATCGAAATGTGTTCTCTGCATTTATCCCATCTGTGGCGCATGCAAGTTCGTGGGGGGGATTTGTCCATCCTTCCAGGGGGAGTCCGCCTCGACTTGGCCTGGACTGGGCAACCCTCTGGTCCGGCGCATGTCTCCCTCGCCACTAGTCCACCTCTCCCCCAGTACACATGTTCTGCAGTCATGGACGATCAGATGGAAGTGTCAGAATCACTTTTGGTTCGACACACATCTTATTGAAACTTTGTGTGAAATGAGCTCAAGTCAAAGGGTTGTCTGGATGGGCAAAAGAGACAACATCCTCTATGGGTCTGTTATTGGCATCATATCCTTCCCTGATTCGTCAGGCTCAGGGATGAGCCAGGACTGATACTGGTAAATGCAACATAGATTTTGCTTACCCTGTTGTCTTTCTTACCAGCTGTTAAACCCTGTGTATAGATGGTGATTTGTTTTGACTGAGCTATAATGCTCTTATGGACAGAGATGAAACCCATGTATCAGTGTGAACAAAGCTTTTCTTGTTGGTTTATGTGAATGTACTTCCTCTGTTGCAATAAATCATCTTTGCCTACTGTCATTTTTTATATTTTACATGCTATGAAGATTATCTACTATCCTGTGAGTTATCATTGTCAAATTTTATGAGCCACTGAGCTACTAAAGTATATAGGTTCTTTTTGAACTATTTATTTGAGCACATACAAGATCCGTCATAGGAGTAGTGTTTTTTAAATGTTTTATTTTGTCGCATATCCTGTCACATGCTTCCACTGAAGGTTTCCATTCTGTCAAACTTTAGTCAAGACCATTCTGGGTTAGAGGGTAGCATGAGATCATTATATGCATGGAGAAAAAGAGTAATATTATCATACAGAGCACATGAATGTTCACTGCTTATGGGTTATCATGTAGATCCCATTCCAATTCCTAATACCAATGGCTGCTCTCCTTCTGCCTGCCACTATACCAGTCCGCCTTATTAATCCCAACCAATGAGTCCATTTCAGTCAGTACCTTTCCCTCCGTTTCCTCTTTACACTGCTCTTGTCCCTTCCCTCACCATTCCCAGGCATAGCCAGGGTTAACATGCAAATTCTTTTTTATGAGCTCTGACAGAGCCCTCTCTCCAACACTTACATCTGTTCAACAATTATTAGACCGTTTTTTGCTATAAAAAATTCATCACCTCAGAGTGTCACACCGGCGAAACCTGAAAATGTATTCAGTGAACAGAATGGTTAATTTCTCACAGGGAAAGGAAAATGGTCTTAAAACAGAGATTTGCCTTGGGATTCTATATTCAAATGAGTCCTACCTGGATAAAGCAATGGCAAGAAAAATCCATGTTCTAATAAGTTTGTTTTAAGATACTTATCGTATAAATACTGACATTTATTTATAAGCTAGTATAATAAAATTGCTAATTACAACACACACTGAAAGGTAACACAAAAAATGATTCCTCCAACACAAAAAGGGAAAAATAAATGTGTAGATATTTCATTTATATATGTAATTCATATGGGCTTAGAAAATCAGATGTCACTATTTATTTGTTTTTGTTTATGCAAAGTGTGTTTTCATCTTTTCTTGTAATAAAACTATCATTATTTTCTTCTGGTTTCTGTCCCTTTTGTTCTTGTAACTAGTATTACTTACTAATTAATTACTGCCTCGTACACTTTGTGGCCCAAAGATATATATAAAAGGTACGCAAAGTGACACAAGTGACGGTACGCATTCCAGATTTTCGCAGCGCATGCGCACCTGCTTACCAGTTATGTGCACCCCGGTTAAAATTCCTTGCTAAAATTACAGTGAAATAGCTGTTTTAAGTGAAAATGTTTAAATAGTCCTTTCAGGTCAGTGGGTAGTATCAGGACAACAGACCATCACACTTAAAAAGATGCCTGTTTAAGTTTATGCCTTTCTTGCCATAAAAATTAGCTTCTGAAAGCAAAGAAAACATAAATGCACATATAGTGTTAACACATTGAGTAATAGTTGAATGAAAATTTACCTTTGACAGCAACCACAGAAAAAAAGCTAAATCATTGAGGTTGGGAACCAAGTTATAACAGTGTGACAAAAGTATAAGCATTTCCCAGGCAGCTAAAGCCAATAGTTCTGTTTCAGAGATGTATTAAAAACAGGGCTTTGTTTTTTAACCAAGTTTAATGCACTGCATCTAGGTAAAACATGTCTAAATGACACATGCTAAACAGCAGCTGCCTGACAGATTGATGCCTGAGCAGCAGCACTTTTCAGCAGGGCATCCATGGCCCTGCCTGAGCAGCCTGATTAACATATACCACCGTGTGAAAAATGTATGAAATAATATGAAAGAAAATGTAAAGGCTGCCTAATACCCCGCCTAATGCAATTGCCGGGCCTTAATTGATGAATCTACTTTGTCATGTCCACACAGGGAGACCGGCGGAGGAGCCACCATGACAGATATCTTTAATAAAGTTGCTCTTCAAGTGTCAGGATATATGATCATAATTGCCTGGCTGGGAATCATTTTCAAATCAGTATCTCCTGTGTAAGACAGGGGGAATCGAAGAACTCCAGTGCGTAGCTGGACAAGAAGAAATGGCTGGATCACACATTTAAGCTAATCAATTTAGCTTTAAATGAGACATGATAGAGTCCTAATTACACAGAACAGAAATAGAGATAATCAAAGAGTTACTTATTAGCTGTACTAAGCTGGGATAAGTATACATTCATAGAAGCTGTCGCACATTTTCAGGCTTAATTACATTGCTGTCCCTCTGGTGCTTCACCATCAGAACCAGTGACTGACACACCTTATGGCTGCTGGGGATCTATGTGTGGATAATGATAGTGGTGCGATGATGAATATCTGCCCAAGGCCTAATGGGAGCTTTATTCAGATGAGAACCTGGGAGCCGGACGGCCACCTTGCACCGCCTTCCCCTGTCCCCTTCCGAAACCCCGCTTCTACATACCATCCACCTCCTCGACTTGACAGGCTGGAGGAATGACCCTGAGAATCACATAATGTATATTTCTTTAGCGGTCGCTGCACATTTGCATGTAGAAGACAGTTAAAATAAGGCCATAAATCAGCGGGCCAACATATAAATGGATTTGTGGTGAGATTGAAACCCCTGGCGAGTCTCCTGAGCATATATTTCAAGCCTTCCTCCACGCGGCACTGGGAGATATCAGCTGTCATTAACCAATGCGGGCCTCTCTGACCACTCGCCTTGTATGTTCGCTTCATTACACCACTGGGGGGGACAATGGCACGACTAGCTGCCTCGATAAATCTACCTGTACATTCTGATGTGTGCTTTGTCATCAGGGGCGAAACACTTGGAGCTGAAGCTTTATCTTACTTCACCAAGAGGTTGTTTGTCTATTGCAAAAGGGAGTCACTCGAGAGCCTGCCTTTGTTTAATGTGCATCACTGTGTACACCCACAACACAGGCTTATCACTGCGTCATGTTATATACCACTGTATATTTACTGTATATTTATTGGGGAACAACAGCTAGTCAACTCAAAGGATTTGTACACAGTTTCTCTTTTCCTCAGTCTTCCAGTCTACAGACTTTCCAATTCAAAGACCGGCACATGTTTTGCTAACTTTCCCTCCCATAGAGAGAGTTTCCTGTAATAATAATTATGTTACATTATAATACAGCTTCAAGCCGTGTCGAACAGGCCCATTCGCTGTTGTCCACATCTTGAGGCAGCAGTGCACTTTGAAGACCATTGGACACTGCTATTTGTGAGTGTTATTTTCTGCACATATAGGATGTATTGCACAATTTGCATTATTTCCTTTACACACTCTTGGAGAACACATACATGGCTGTAATACTCTGCAGTTCACATACCTTTGAATTTTTTTTTGCAAAATGTAAAAATGAATTGTGAAACAACAGATGAGCATATACTTCCGGGATTTACGCATGTTGCTAGCATTGAGCTATTGTCTTCTCCGATTTTTGACACGATAAGATCAATGTTTGGGTAATACCGGCAACTGTAGCACCAGCTGCAGTGTGATACCTTCAAAAACACATGTTGTTTGAACTTTCGAAGGAACATTAATGGGGCTTGTTATTCTCCCTATCTCACAGATGTGTCTTTGTCATAACGCAGCCATCCAGCATGCCACGTCGGTCCAGTGTCAAGTACTGTAGTCGTTCTTAGGGCTTAAAACAGCGATGCCCAGATGTTCTCCAACAGCTGACTGAGAGGAAAGCATGGCACGTCCAGTCAAAGAGGCGACATTCTCCATGTTGGCCAACACCTGCCTCTGCAGCTGCTCCACCCCAGGTTCCACCTCACTGCATCCACCCAGCGTTGACAAAAAAGAAAACATACTGATAGAAGTTGTCAGAGACAAGCCTCTACTATTCTCTTAGTGAAGTTGTCAGCCTCACATATGGCTCTGATCGAAGAATAGCATGTGGTGGAGCTTTGGATGCTGTTAAAGGAGGCTGCTGCTATTGGAAAATGTATATTCAGTTTTTGATACAATTGGAGACTGTGTCGACGGTGGTGTTTTTTAAAAATGGTAATGTACCATTGGGTTTGTAATGGTTACTCAACTGTATGGGACTTCTCAATGACGAGTAAACAGCATTTGTGTGTTTGATCAGATTTTGTTTTCTTTGTGCAGTCGATCTAAAACCTACCAAGAAAGATTAATGGTAGCTGATTTGTTCCGTGACACAAAGCCAAAGTTCCAACCCCTGAACTGTTTAATGGAGGATGCAAAAGATCTCCATCTGCATGGATAACAACATTCTCCAATAAGAAACGCATTCAATAGAGCCAATTGGGACACCGCAAAGTCCCGTATTGGGTACCATTTTAAGGGGATTCCGTCTAACGGTTAGGGCCTAAACCGTTAGACTCAGCCTAAGGCAATGTGCAAATGGCTGAGTAGTGTCTGATAGATTTCATCAGGCAAGTAATCCACTTCAACAGCAAGTCACCAGGACTATGTGAAAGACTGTGTGCTTGTCAAAAACGGTATTTATTGTAAAAATCATTAGACATCTTAAATTGAGAAGACCTGAAAACATATGTACAGACTATAAAACTGAAATACAACTGTGTGCTGTAAATATAAGAAATTATAATACACACAAAAGGAGGTATTAAATAATTTAAAAAAAGTAAGATATATTAGTTTATCACTGGAAAAATATCAACAGATGCAGATGCACTCAGACAGTACACGACAGGCTGTCCCTCTGCACAACTTTTTGTTTGATGATTTGTGTGGCAGCCACTCAAATGAGGGGAATAAATGAAAACATGTTACATTTTAATTAACATCAAAGCAGAGGGAGGCGACACCTAATCACCATGTAAACACTGAGATAGTGCTGCCAGCCCTCTTTATTATTTATGGGAGTGGACACATCCTCGTCACATTACATTAGGAAGTAGTAAGGCGGGCCATGTCGAGGTCAGCACACAGATCCTACAGCATGGGACACACAACCACAAGAGCGCAGCTGATTGCCTACTTCTACTGCTGCACTGGCCTTACCTCAACAGAATAAGAACTTTATCCACATCCAACCTGCCGGTGTGGATGACTCTCTGATTTAAGAGGCCACATTATGTGATAAAGCTGACAAAGAGGATATCATCTTTAGGCAGCATGAACTCTGGAAGACGTGTGTGTTTTGCAGCCAGGTGTGAAACTTTCAGCAGGTACATTTAGATTATGTCGGATAATGGTGATTCACACAATACCTGAGAAATGTTTTTGTGGTAAGGAAATATAAATGCAGGAGAGATGCACTTTTTTCACTGTCTTCTGGTATTTTCAGAAAAACAAAGATCCTGTTTATGGTGTAATAAATGGGGCCCTTTCAAACTACTACTACTACACTTGTTTCAAATAATGCATATAAAAAAAAAAAAATTGTAGATCCACAGGTTAGTAGTAACAGCAACATTGCAAATGGTTGGTTTATATCAATTAAATTGTTTGTATAATGTGAAATTAAATTGTTAAACAATAGTCTCAATTCACTCTGACTCCCCTACTCGTCTTATGGTTGACAACTCTGATGCTTCTGGTTCCTACTAAACATGTACATTTTTTGAAAGAGCTTAAGATACGATATATATTTATAATGACAAGGCACACTTATTTCAGGCCAAACAGTGCATTTGCTTTGAATTATTTGCAGCAGTGCATTGATATATATTTGATGCTGTGATGAGTATTTCACAAATGCATAGTATCTGTTTGATGGCAATGAAGGAACATAGCACATTTTGCTTGCCAATGTGTTTGTAATAGTTTTTGCACACACAAATGCTTATTGTTATTAGAATACAGTAATTTTTTTGTATGGTTATATTTATTTATTATAGAAAACAACCCGTGAAAGTCCTCTGATCGCAGGTGATCGCAGGTGATCGCAGCATACGGTTTTATCAACAAAAACTTATGATAAAGGCTCATGTGTCACAGTGGTAAGTAAAGTGGAGTGAAATGACTTGGGAGGCAGGCAGGTGAATATAACTATTCATATATATGCAATTCAAAGTCACTACAGGTATTTTTCCATGAAGTTTACATTTTTAGCTTCACGTCGCAAGGAACCATACATACACTGAGTTTTTCACTTTTCCTGTTGTTTTGTCTTTGTCAGACTCATGTTCTAAAATTAAACGTATTTCTCTGCTACTGGGTTAAATCCTTGAAACTCTTCAAAAGTCTTCATTTGTTTGATTCATCCAAGTGGTTTGGGGAAGGTTCATAAATTCAAGGGTGGTCGAATTTGAGATTTGTGCAAACATAATAATTTAAAAGGCAAAACTGGAGTCATGAACTGCTCGTCTGAAAGTGTATGTTGTGAACAGGCCATGCATTGGCTTGTGTGTAATATATGGGCCTGTTTCTGGTTTCAAATCAGTGGACATGAAAAGGGGATATTTTTGTAACTTTAATGTGAAAAGGGGACTTGTAACTACTTCTGTTAGAAAAACAAACTCAGCAGGGAATGAGGAATGTACCGAGTAGCCTTGGAACTTGACCAATCAGTTCTGCTCACAGTCAGATGCTCTTGCTGGTGCCACCATCATGACTACACCTAATCACAGTCTTTAAACCATTCAGGCCAGTCACAACCATTAACTAAGATGTGTGGGGTTATATAGGATGTCTGACTGAAGTGCATTTCATAGGCATTTAAAAGACTACATGGTTTGCATCCATCTGGAGAGGTCAGTATTTTTTACTATGGAGACAGTATTTAACCAAAAGAATGGTAAAAATGTGCTTTAAACAAAGAACAAACAAGTACACTTGAAGGGATTGTTGATACAATATATATATATATATATATATATATATATATATGAGCCTAATGCAAATAAGAAGTAGGTGGAAGAGGAGGGTGATCAGGTGTGTTGATTACTCAATGCAGGAGGTTCACTGGTGGGAGAGGCCGGGTCTGAAATGACAGCAGAGTTAATGGATGGAATGAAAAAAATGGCTAACCAGTATGACATATTGGACAGAAATGAGGTCATAACTATGACTAACGTGGTATTTTCCAACACTTTGTTGTTTGGACTTGTTTGCCAAATTGTGTCCTGAGGCAAATGCGAATTGCCTCATTGTACATACTCCGAGAAACATACAGTACATATACCATATATGTATACAGTATTTATACACATCAACTAGGGTAAGTTATCATTTTCATACATATTCAACATGCGACTGGAACAATAAAAGCGTCGGTATTTGGTCCAGTTTATTTAATTGTCCCGCAATCAAATGTGTTTTCTTTCCCCGCAGAAAAAGCAGGAGTTCATAGTGCCTATAAGCACTGTTTGAGACATGCAAATGGCATTTCTACAATATCAAGCCTTGTTAGTGCAGGAGTAGCAAAGCACTAAGGACAATCAAGACACCTTGTCACTTGTTTCTTTTTTTTTTATCTCCTCCCTCCGTGTGAAGAGAAAGCACTTTGAATCTGCTAGTTTTTCTCCTTCATTTACATAACAAAGCCCCCAAGAATAAGGTAGAGATGTGATGAAGCAGCTTCCACCACTGCTTCTGAACACCCATCAACACGCATCAGACACACACACACAAACATAGATGGAGGTAAGTGCACGTACACACATATCCGCATGTATCCTCCCTTTTTTATCTCTCGATAAAAGTATCTGACAGCAGAAAACCCAAATATCCCCAATGCATGGCTTCACACTGCTGCTACGCAGTCAGCAAAATAAATTGAAACCATTAAGAAAAAGTAAAAAAAGAGAAGTGAGAAACAGAAAGTGAGACAAAAACAAAAGAAAACATAAAAACAAAATAACATCTGCACCAACTACGACCCCCTCCGCCACCTACATATAACCAACCCCCTCCCCCAGCATAGCGCAGCTCCACACAGAAAGAAACAGGATGAAATGACATTATGCATATGAAAATGTCCAGAAAGATGTTTGATTTATGTATGCATTAGATGCAAATTCTATTACGGGACACAAGGCGGGCTGTGAGATTCCCCACTGAACACTTGGCTGCCCTGATCAAACCCCATCTCATTAATTCAGACAAGGGGGAGAAAGATAGAGGGAGTGAAAGAGGAAGAATTGGAGGAAATTTACAACCCAGACACAGATTTTTCAAAAAAGCAAGAGAGCGGTGGTGGTGGTGGTGGAGGGGGAAAATTACATTCTTACCTCTGAGGCTGACGCCTACTGTTTTAGAGGAGGATTTTCTGACCAAAAGCCTGTCCGGTCGACGGCAGAAACATAAAAAAAGGGCTAGGAAATGGACAACAAAACCAACAAATCAGGTTTTTGAGGCAATTATAGGAAGGTTTACACATAGTGCAAATCTTACCCCCCAAAAAAGAAAGAAAAGTACATATGAATCAAACACTGCTGAATGGGGTTGGTCTGTATAGATAAACTGATAGATGCTGGCAAACCCATCGTGCAAATAAACCAAAGTAGAATAAATGGTAACAACAAGAAATACAATGAATAGAGTGGCAGTCAAACTTGAAACAATGAGCACAGATAAAAGCTCCCTGACATTCATGCTGGTTCAATTTACTGTATTCAGAAGAGGAACGTTTTTTGTCTCCTCATTACTCCACACAATTGGTCAGCTGTTATTTGCCATACTTCATGCATGTAATGATTAATATGGTATTTAATGTAATATATGTTTTCATTGCACACATATTGCATTTTTTGACACACTGACATTTACACCTAAAACAACTTTCTTTGCCATAAAGTCCGTAAAGTCCTGTTATTATCCGTTAACTCATGAGGCTGTCAATTATTTTATTGCACCTTAACTGCTTTTTTTTAATGATTATAATTTTTATTCCATCTCTCAATGGCTCTTAATACACATACAGACAGGAGGGGCAGGATGTTCATCAGTATTGGTTGGTTGATCAGTCACTCACGCGTCTCAACCAATGAGAGCATTCAGAACGGGGCGTAAGACCGCTGCAGCACTCTCATGAACAGGAGGAAACGTTTTTATTAATGTTTACTTGCTGCTGCTCAGTATGTGCTGATTTATATTTAATTTGATTACATTAAATAATGTTTAAGTTGAGATCTTTGTTTAAGTGTTACTTCACTTGAGTTCACACTACGTACGTAGTTTAAACGTAGATTAAACGTAGTTTAATCGCAGTTATGAAATGTAATCGTTGCCCAGCACTAATATATATATTTCTAGGGAACTCTAAAGGAGAAGAAGTGAGTGGTCAGACTCTCTGACAGGTTGTAAATAAAAAACAATCCATCATCATTTACACACCAGTGTTCTCATTCGGCTCCTGCACTTAGAAGTGATCGCAACACCAAACTGTTGGGCTTATTTATAACAAAGCCACGTGCATAGCCGAGGCTAACTGTGGTTAAGCTCTTGTGCTTTTGATATAAGCCGCATGTTATGACCAGAGCAAAGGCAATCCATGCATCATTAATGAGGACTTCTCACAACAACTGGATATTAAGTGCAATGATGAAAGCAAGAGCACAAAGTGACGGTGTACTAATTAATTATGATCACTATGCAACATGAACTAGACAACCAGGGCATGATCTGTACAATAGGTTTAATACATCTGTTAGCTACCTGCCCATGCTGGCACTCATTTAAAGGATGTATTCTGACTTTGGTTATGAATATATATCTCATATATCTAGCCTTAAAATCAATTCCATGAGCTTGCTTGCTTAACGCGGTGCTTCCATAGTGCATTTGAGTACTGAATCATGTGTAGCATACGTGAATCAGTCTATAGCCAGGGCCAAATCCCCAATCATGGTTTAGATTGTTTGCTGATTGGCCACACTTTCTGGATCATGTCCCCTCTCTTTAGAAGCTGGCAGTGTTCGCATTTTGTCCATGTTATCAAATCAACTGGGTTGGTTATTTATGCATGTGACTGGAGGCATTGGCACATGAATTTGGACTGCACCACTTTTTTATGGGGTTAGCTGCTGTGGGTAGGCACTAAACCCAAAGGCTCTACTCAGAGCTGAGTTTTCATTCACTGCCTCTTTTCCGATTTTGTGGCAGACCACCTGGAATGGTCCATCTATACGCCCATCCATTCATGCATCCATCCACCAGCCTATCACATGGCCAACATACAGAGACTTTCTCTTCTCCCTTGAAAATGGGAGAATGGGCAGACATTGGTAGAACATGCGATATGCTCTAAAGCAACGGGTGATGTCGAGTGGGATGTCTGTGTGGTATATACACACCGATTAATGCATACACTGTATGGATTACTGCTGATGTGGCACAATAGAATGGAAACCCACCATAATCTGTATCCTATCGCAACAGTTCATTGTGTTTTATAACTGCAACATAATCTACACGTAAATAGTTCGAGAAGTGTATCAAACTATATGGGTCTTTCTGCTACCACGGTTGTCTTCTACGAAAACTAAAATGTAGTTTAGTGACTGGAAGTCAAATGGGATCATGGGAGTTCACCACCATTCCCTCAAGACTCCATTTAAACATGTGTTCTGCATGTGAACTGCGGTGTCGTTTGCTTTTAGACATTCTATGGCTTAAAGCAGGGTTGTCAAACATGCGGCCTGTGGGCCAAAACCGGCCCGCTAAAGGGTCCAATCCGGCCAGCGAGACGGCTTTGCAAAGTATAAACAGACACACGTACGAACCCAGAGCTCTCTCGTTTCGTTTCCCGTTCCCTGCTCCTCTTTCTAGCTCCCGCCCCCAGAACATCCACCCAATCAGAACACACTTCCCCCACTAACTCACCTGGTATATGTCACGAGGACTGTCGCATTCGCTTACATTCCGTAAATTAGAATTTAACAGTGATAGAAACACTATTCTGTGTAATTCCTGCAGTAGAGAATTAGCCCAGTAAAAATTACTTAATGCACTTATTTTCAGAATTTCAGGTTGTTTATCATGTTTTATCAAACATTTTCAGATTGTACCCATCCTTTTGACTGAACCAAATGGAAAAAAATGTAGTTGTCATTATCTATAGGTTATTATGCTATTTTTCCAGTTCGGTTGAGATCAAATTGGGCTGTATGTGGCCTGTGACAAATATCAGTATAACACCCCTGGCTCCCTGGCTTTAACCTATATATTAGTGGTGGGCAACGATTCATTAATCGCGATTAATTGCATTGTTATGAGAAAAATTAAGAATTAATTCAAAAGTAATATATTGCTTACTTCTATTTTAAAAGTACGTAAGTATTATGAACAAAAGTGCAGCAACACTTGTAAACCTCAACTTAAATATTAATTAATGCAATCATATGAAATATAAAACCAGCACATACTGAGCAGCAGCAAAAAAAAACATTTGATAATCAAACATATCACACATACACATATTTCTTTAATTAGGGAGCAGCATAAACAGTCTATGTTCAGTAGCAAGTGTCCCTGTTAGAGCAGTGGTTCTCAACTGGTTGGTCATTTGGAGTGGCTCGCGGGACAATCGCTCTCGTTACACAATGACAACATTAACTGCATTTATCCATCCCTCCGACTTTACGGAGAAATGTGCTTCGTTCTTCCTCCTGTTCATGAGTGCCCTGCAGCAGTCTTAGGCCCCGTCCCTCAAATGCTCTCATTGGTTTAGACCCCAGCCAATACTGATCAACATCTCCCCCCTCCTGTGACCCGTCCTCTGTCTGTATGTGTATTCAGAGCAAGTGAGAGACAAACTTCATAAGTAAAATAAATAAAATAGGCGTTAGCGTGCAAAATAAAATAATTGACGGCGTTAATGAGTTAACGCGATAACAACGGGTTAACGTGCCCAGCACTATATATATATATATATATATATATATTTTTTTTTTTAAATAGGTTCTTGAAGACAGGCCTGATGAATTGGTAAAATAGGCCAGAAGAGGGGATATCTGGTTATAAACAATAGACTTCATCGCAATACAACGGTTCATAGTATCCAATATCATCGCTGAGATATCAGTGCTAGAATGTCCTAACTTAGGTTAAAATTAACACGGCTTCACTGAGGAAACATCTGTCAATTCATCAGTTGTATGAGAAGAATGAGAAAGTAAAAAAAAGAAAATCCGAGACGGGGATCGAGAGAGGCTTGCTGCGGATGGAACCTCTCTCTCTCTCCCTCTTTCCCCTCTCCCTCCCATCACTTCCTCCCACAGCCCTGTGTATGATTGAGGTCAGACAGGGAATTCTTCCCTGGCCTAACTAATGTGATTGCATCAGAGCAATACCCTTAAACGAAATCACACCCCTGATCTGCATACTAATTGGCCCTGCTACGTCCTTGACACTGACCTTGGGAGGAAGAGGCCTTCATTCCCCCAAGGAAGGGTGAGGAGGGTGATGTGTGTGTCTGTGAGGGGAAGGGGGAAAAGACAGCGTCCGTCCATTGCTCACATTTCCATGTAAAGTCGCCCTCGTTCTGCATAACCTCTTTCCACCCTGCTGCCCCCCCCCTCCCAAAACACATCCTACCAGTCACACACACACACATGCACACATGCACACGCACGCGCACGCGCACACACACCCTTGCCCTATGCTACCCCTATCTCTTCTCTCTATGCATCAATGCAAATTATAACAATGGCCGAGGCTTTATTCGGCGGGGGTAAGCCTGTGTGACCTTCTGTGACAGAAAGCAGCAGAGACAAAAGGCCATTTCTCTCTGAATAAGCACATGGGCAGCAGCATCTCCCCATCCTGTGTGGGGGGAGGAGGTGTTGGGGGTGAGGGTGGTGATGGTAGATGGGGAGGTGGGGGGGGGGAATGCAAAAGAGGCCACAATTGCAAAGCAGAAGAGGGTAGAATGGAAATGAATGCCGAGCGATGCACTGGGGAGACAGCCGAGGGAAACTCAGGCCCTTCGGAGACTGCTGACGGCGAATGTGTCAGGTTTGTTGATCGGGACTTAGCTCTGTGGAACAGACAGGAGCAGCTGGATGCGGAAATGCATGTTTTATTTATGTCTTTTCATTAGAAATAGATTGGTACGATCTCCTGTTGGTGGCTATGTTGGCTACCAAGAAGCCAGGAGATCCCGGGTGTAAATCCTGCCATGTAAGCAAGTGCGGCCACCATTTTTTTCATCTGTCCGGGTGGTCTGCGTAGAACTAGTGCAAAACAAATGTCTTCCAGGGGACAGTTGGAAACATGCACAGTTATGACCCATTAGTAGTATGGCTCATTGTGTCTTGTCGTCACTTCAATTACAACATTTTTCCTTCTGACTTGTTTAGATGACAAAGTTCCTTCGGCCAAGATAGACTTGATGTAGAAGATTTTCATGAGATCTTTCACTTTTGTTCCAAACAGCTTCGAACAGTACCATTCAAAGCAAACAATCTTACATTTACAGCTGGTCCAGCCTGGAGGAGGACCAGTGTGTGGACCTTTCACATCTTTTTATTTTCTATCCTTATGACACTGTGTACATCGACATTTTTTAGGAGGTCATTCCTGTTGTTTTTGGACATGGATGACTGCCTCTTCATCTGGGCCTGCTTGTGGGACATCTACATTTTTTCCCCATCTTGATTCCTTTTACATTTAAACCCAGGGAAACGGTTGTTCACTGCAAAAACAGTTGCAACAACCATAAGGTCATAATGGATGTGCTATAGATGAATGTGACTGGACGTTACCAGTCAGCTGGCATAGTCAATAAAATGATAAAAGTGTCATGCCCTGCCTGCCTCCTGCACTCACCGTTGTTCTGGCTTGTGTGTGACTGCCTGATTGCCTCACCTGTTCCCAATTACCTCGTCACCTCCCAGTATATTTAAACCCCTGTGTTCAGTTTCCCAGTTGTCAGTTTGTCTGTTTCCCTTGTGCTCAGCATTCTCAGCTTTTTCTCAGTGATTACTTCTATTGTGTTTTTGACCCCTGCATGTTCCTGGATTCTGAGACCTGCCTGTTGTCTTTGTACCTTTGCTTCCGATTAAACCTGTTTGGCTTCTGTACTGATCCCCTGGCTGAGGACTTTTGCATTTGTGTCCTCCGTCTTGTGTCACAAAAAGCAGTTTCTGGGACTTGTTCGGACACTACTTCGCCCACCTGGCTCTTTAGTTGCAAAATGTCCCACTGGGTTCATTGGGTGCTCTCTATGGGAGAAAACCAACGAAAGTGAAACAAAGAGATGTTGTGGCTAATAACCAAATCAATGAGCTAATATATTAAGTTACTAAATGGAGCTGAGGGGAGTTGTAGAGTCGGTTCACTTAGAATTTGTCACTACGGGGAAACACCTTTCATATTACACATTTTAAAACACTTTTGAGTTGAATGAGAAATTTGCTTTATCATATGTATATTATTTTTGTATTGTGAAGACAAAAGGTCTGGTGTTTTCAGCAGATAACTCTCAGTTGCAGCGTGACTAACCATGATTAGAGCCATGTGGTCTATTTGCAAAAATAGTGCTTGTTGAGATGCTGAGCCAAACATTAAAAATGAGTGCTGTGTTTTTTGTTTCCGTATGAGCAGACTAATCACCAGTCCAAATCATGGACACTGCTATACCCTGACTATCGTCTTATGCAAACAAGATGCCATTTCAGTTTTAAAATGTTTTGACACTGGGTTTTACCATAGCGTATTGGTCCATACCCATGCACAAGATGAAAAAGTCAGATTTTTCTGTTTGGGTATTTCTCACTGTGCACATGCCCGCTGCACATTTCCATACATATAGGGAAAAGGGTGTTTTGAGTAAACAGACAAATGACCATAGTGCTGCAGTTATCAGCGTATAGGGGAGAATTTCAGAGGAGACATGTCGGACAACTTCTCTGAAATGTACCGTTATCACGAAACAAATGAATTTGCTCTGGCCGAGCTTTGCTGCAATCTGGTGGCTTCCAATACAGTTAGACAAACACAGAAAGCATCTGTTAAAAAAAATGCAAAAATGATGGCCCCCAGTCTGAATCTCAGTCTGTCTTATGGGTGTGGCATTCTCCTTTTCTTGAATTTGTGTTACTGCTACACAATGACATGTAGGGCATTTTGAAGAAGAGAGGTAAGCTTTGGCCACTTTGTCTTCTTTTTTTTGGTTGCAGTATATTTTACCAAAATGTTTCACTATGGCCATAAAACCATTTTTTTTTTTTTCAAATCAAGATTTCTATTTCTTTTAGGATTTAGACTTTAGTCTATACAGCTGTGGTTATAAGGATACTTTATTTTAAGAGAACAGTGTGGTTTAATCAAGCCTGGATCATTTCACAATGCCTTGTAATGGGGTCCCTTAAGAAAAACCTAGTCTAGTTTTCAAGGGGGCTGTAAAAAAAGAAAAGAAAAAAGAAGCAAGGAACCTTTTAACGAAAATGCCATTCTGCACTGGAGCCAGTGTGCGCCAGAAGAAATGTTAGCATCCTGTATGCTGCCCTTGGGACAAGGAGACAGTCACCCACTCCTACACACACACACACCATGTGCACTTCCCCTTAATGTCTGGCAATTTGCCAGGTTGTCATTGACAAGGTAAGTGTTGATTTCAGTAGCAGCGATAGGCAAAGCAAGAGGGAGGGGAAACTTCAGAACAATGAAACACTGCTTTGGAGTTTTTTTCTTCTTCTTTCTTTTTCTCCCTCACCTCCTCCTCCTCCTTCTCCTCTGGAAAAAGAAAAAAGGTGTCAAGTTTGTGACAAGTGAATTGTTTTTTCTCCCCCTCTCCACACCTCGCTGTGATGGCATCAACGATGCAAAGTTTGTGGAGTTGCTTTCTTTGCAGATAGTTTGACCTACTTTAGTTAGCGCTGCACACCTTGCAGTCTCCAGCTGCAATCCATCAGATGATTAGAAAAAGGTAAACAATGCAGCGGCTCAACTACTACTATTTGATTATCTACAGTTTTTTATTGGAAAAATATGTTTTTGTTTTATCCTCCCTCATAATATTCACTTTTTTTCCCCACAAAGCAACATATTTTTATTATCATTGTTTTCCAATTTTTGTTGTGACTCAAAAACTGTATATAGCTCTCTCTTAAATATACATTGTTGGATGATTTAATATGCTCTAATGTATAATACAAATATTTTTACCCAAAACCTGTCACAGCTCATCTTTGTTTGCTTGCCATGCATGTAGAAGTCAATGGGTAAAATAAATGTTCATTTCAAATAGCTGCTATATGTGCTCTTGTTAGACTAATCTGAAAATGAGTATATATCCTATCCTATCCTATGACTGAGCCACTTTTCTTAATTAAATGTATGTATTATAATGGTGAATTATTTTAATGTTTTAAATCCCCCCATCACATTCAGTGCTAGAGATCACCTGCATCAATTTGTCCAGTTTGGGACCACTATTGTTTCTCTTATATGGCAGGATTACCTATGTAGTAACTTACACATACAAACACACCCATTCCACAGTCCATTCATTTTATTATTGCATTGAATGTTTAATTTTCCCTATATCTTTATCAGTTACAATATAAAATGTTGGCATGCAGTTTGATGCCACTACGCCATCTGAATCGATACATCTTTATTGTCATACCAAGGACAATACCAAAGTCATGTAATGCTCCCCTTCCTAGAATGCCAGGGAATCAGCTGTGGCCAAATAGTTTGGGTTCTGGTTATCTCATCACACCATTAGAAAGACGCTGGAAGTGTAAAATAACTGCCCCATTTTCCACCTGTGCTTTTTTTATGGCAAAATACACTCTAGGTGGAGGAAGGATGAAGGAAGTTCAGCCTCATCGCTGCTCGGGTGTTTCTTTACTAAATTTACAATAGAAGACAGGTGAGTGGTTGTGTCCTGTCACAGTGAGGGGAAGCAATGAGGGGCAATGGCCTCTCATAAGTTAAGTGTATCTTCATAAAGACCTGAGCTGCTCCTCCTCTCTGTTTGTGTGTGAGACGTGCCTCCCTCTACCAGCTCCAGGTTTGATGTCCCATTAAAGGGGCCTCGCAGACATCAGTCCAGTCACTCAGAAACAGAAAGTGGGACTCGAGGGAAGATGTTCATCATTAGACTTTGGTGCCATTCACCCGACTCCAACCCATCGCCTCCCTGAATAAAAAATAAAAAAACAAGAAAAAAAAACAAGATGACTTCAGAAACCTTTGGGTGGAGAAACAGATAAGTGAGAAAGGCTCGGAGGGATGAGTGGGGATGAGATGAGCGGAGCGAAGCGGGAGGGAGGGAGGATTGCACTTAAAAATATTTAAAGGCGAAGGAGATGTGCTTTGTTAAAGATGCGATTCCCCTGGGTTCCTCTCCTTGAGTCTCAGGGATCTGATAGAGCGACGCTCCTGTTCGAGCAACACCTCCTTTGCTGGCGGGAGATAGGATGGCGCGTAATTATACTGCGAGGGCTTTCAGGGCCTCGACATACCTGTCACCTGGGAAGGAGAGGGATGAAAATACATCTGCATACCTTTTTAGTTGTCGCTTCAGAATATAGAAACTTGTCCTTCCTCGTTTGTTTCTCAGAATTGTGTTTTTTTTTTTTTACCTCTGCTTGCGTGAACAGGCTTGTTTTTTGGAAGTTCAGGGCTCATTTGACGATTTTAAGCACGACAAAAAGAAAGCAAAAGCGTGCATTCACCTTTGATTTAGATTTCAGAAATGGTAACTAATGAGAAAAGATAATCACTGCAAGAGTTGGGCCTTTTGTCAGTGATTCAAGTGTTGTTTTGTAACAGATTACTTTCATCATTTGCACAATAACAAATTAAAATTAATAAGTGATTGTGATAATCAGTGATCAAACACAATAATACAAGCAATAAATAGAAAGTCGGACTCTTTCAAAGGCAGCATGGATTCAATAATAACCACCAAGAAGAACAGGACAGCGCTTCCTGTGTGATAATTGTCATCAATGGTATAATTATTTTCCAGAGGTCATCACCAAATATTACCACCCGCTTAATGCTGCCTTTATTATTTCATGAAATTTGTCTCAGAGCATTCATGAAATAGATGAACACTGCATTATTGATCTACATCCTCTTTGCATGGCATACAGAGGAATGTTGTAACCCAGTTTGCTGTGTTGTTCACATGTCAGTGGTGCTTTGGTGCACAGACAGGCAACATTTCAACAGAAGCTGCACTTTTGCATTAACACTACCTTGCTTCAGTTTGGTGAGCTCGGTATTACTTTATGTGTAAAAAACAAATGGGAGTAAACAATGTTAATGTAGGAGACTACGCCTGACTCTTTCCCCTTTGTTAGAGGAAGAGAAGCTGGGAGAGGGTGAGGGAGAGAGCGAGAGAGATAGAACCACGTTCCCCACAATTGTCTGCAGCAGATTTGTACAGGTAGCTTACAGACGGCTGGACCCCACTGTGTTCCCTTTCATGTCAAACAGCATGGTAGAAATGTAGAATTGTTACTGGCCCTCTGTGTATGTATAGAAAAATCGTCCCGAACAAGATGTTTATCTTAATAGATGAAGTAGGTGAAAAAAAAGAGAATGATTTTAATCAAATCAAATCTTGGCCTCCGTGGTGTGACGCTGTTGAATGCCATTGAAGCTTAAAATTCCTGTTGTTGGGGGGGCTCAGTGAAAAGGACTCAGTGGGTGGTGTCTCACAGTGTAATTATCCCTCACTTACAGGTATTTATGTTGCCACAGTCATTATCTTCACTTGTAAAGAGGAAATCAATTTGTACAGATGTATATGAGGAGTGTGAGATTGCCCAGAGGAAAAGAAAATAGGAGGAGAAAAGCATTCTCATGAAAGAGGGACAGTGAAAATTGTGGCTAGATGTTTTGTTATTGGTCTGCATGTCGGGCTTGTTTGTTTGTTTGCCAGATTGGCTGCAGTTAGGGTGGCGTTGCATTCGAGGAGCAGCACAATGAAAAGTGCGTCTTTGAATTCAACTCATTATTAAGTTTTATCACTGTGTCGCAAACAAAAGCCCAGTATCACTTTTACTGACTATAAAATCTTGTTTGTGTAGCCTCTCTAAAAGAAACCTCAAATTAAAAAATGTGTTTTTCAACACAAATCGAATAGACTTGTCTTTCGATATTTCTTTTTCCAAGTAGAAACTTTATCTAAATCTAAAAGAGTCTTTCTGACAGAATATACATTAAAATAAACAGAACAATCTCATCCTTACATGACCCTTCATCAGTAATCTCCATTAATAACATAAAATCTACATTACGCTGAGCTGTGCAACAGTGGTTGTTTAAAGCAGTAAGTCAACCCATGGAAACATATTATCATTATTTATAAGAGTAAGATGCAAGTGATGGCAGAGGTGGCCTAGTGGCGAGGGAGACATACATCGGACCAGAGGGTTGCCGGTTCAAGGCCCAGTCGAGGGGGACTCCCCCTGAAAGGATGGATGAACCCCTGGCACTAGCAAATGAAGTAGGATCCCTAATAAATTAATGTTATTGCAATGTGTAGGATGAAGGTGTGTGTAGGCATGCTTTAACTACTCCATACTCCTGATCTACGGTGAAACAAACAACCTGAAACTTGGACAGGGGGTCGAAGACATGCAAGTTTGAACAGTTGATTAGAACTGAAGAAGCCTTAGAAGAAGGATTAGAGTTAACACATCTTTAAAAAATCTTGAATTATTCCACTTGCCTATGTGAAACACTCCTGATCACAATCAGGGTGTCTGTCTGCTGGTCTGGAAGAAGCGTGTGCAGCTTTTCAGGAGTCTGGAGCCATCAAGATTTCACATTCCATTCAAGAGGCCTAGACACTGCATGGATGCTGTGACTGTTAGTTAGTTTTGATTACTTAATGAAAGCATTTATGGCGGCACGCTCATTAGTTCCTTTTGCCTTGGCCCAGGGCAGTTTAATTAGAGCAGCCATTTGATCGAAGGTTGGACGATGTGGATGACGGATGGCAATGGTGTGGCTGGCGAGTCACACAGTATGGCTATTAACTAAATTACTGCAATTTAGGTCAGCTGCTGTCCTGCTGTAGGATGGTCAGGGGAGATAACATCACCCTACACACAAACACACACAAACACACACACAGGCTTTAGCTTGTGATTAGCTGTCTGAGACATGACACAATTACTGTCCAGTCTGTAAACGAGCTGTCCTGAATGGTCAGAGCTCATTGCTAATTAAGCGAAAATCTGATAATATTTTGCTGATGTAGAATGGGAATAAATGCTAGGATGGGGGTCTTGTCATGGAGGATACATCACCATTCCTCCGTGGTGTCCAGCCAAATTAGTCCCATTACAGTCATGACTGTCTTTTTGTTGGTCTTTGTGTGTGTGCGTGTCTGGGGTGGTCAGCGCAAGGCCGAGACAAACGCAGAAAGTGATATGAAGAAATGCATTTACGCACCGTGTAATGACGATCTTTGTGTTGTGTCCAGCTGCCCAGGCGTGAAGACGGGACACCCCCCCATGCCTCCTAATTGCCTGGATGATCTTCCCCCTCTGAGGACACATCTTCTCAAATGATGACCTGACTCTCACATAGCACTGTGGGAGCTGAGGAGGCATCCCAAGCGAGGACACTGGCACATTATGTCCATCCATCTGCTCCGTGGTCTGTTTGTATCACATCTGTGATAATGAGGCCAAGCACAAGCCTGATGCTGCATTTAGCCCCAAAGGGTAACTATAAGAGTGTCCTCCTTCCTCGGATACATGAAGGGTCAACGTGCAAATGACAAACCGCTCTGATTTGAACAACATCCATTGCTTTAGTTTAAAGATTTATAATAATAATAATTATGAAAACAATTAATCGTCTCAGAGCGTAGTTATGGCATACCATCCAGGAGTGGGACGTGCATTTCATACCTAGATCTTCAGTGTTGACCCTCCTGCATTTATCCAGTTCTTAATACTATAGAATTCCAGGTTGAGCAGTGTCACACTGAGTCAGAGGTTGTATTCAACACGTGTACTCCCAAGAACAAGGCGGCACTATGAAATCACACAACAGTGATAATATACCATGGTGTGCAATACCTTTTTTTTTTGTTGCCTGCAATATTGCAAGTTGTCAGAAATGTTACCTGCAATTTTAAAAAACTGCCTGAAGGGTACACATGTTAATGTTCCTGCCCTACTAGAACTTATTTCATCTGGTCAAGCCTTTATCATATCACCTTACAGGCATACAACACTTTGCAAGTCTTGAATGCACTTTCAAAGGTGCAAATTATCGAGATGATACTTTTGATGCTCAGAAGTATCTTCTCATCAATCTGTATCCTCAACAAACATAAATAAAAACTGTTCTTTTGATAGCGATATTGTATATATATATATATGTATGTGTATAGTAGCTATACTTTTGACACCCCCTGTGCTAAGTGACTGAGTCTTACATTGCACTCTTTAAACCAAGGAGGGATCAGCACCCATTGCTCACGGTCACTGCACAACGATGCATACTTTTATGTCAGAGTCATCAAAACATTAAAAAGTCTCCAATAAAACAAGTCGATAGACTTGTCACTGGTCACTTAAAAAAAAAAAGTTGCCAAGCGGTTTTGGAAAGTTGCCAAATTTAGCAAGAAAGTCGCCAAGTCAACCCTCCTCTCTCCCCCTCAGAGGCTGGAGGGGTCTCCTCCCACCCTGTCATGACCGGTCGTCCCCGGGAAATTTGATTCCGTTATCTTTACTCTAATTGGCCAAATTACTAGAAATGTACCATCAAAGATTAATTATATTAAGAAGATTGTGACCTGGCGGTTTCAGAAACGTTGTCTTTCTCTGGTTTAAATACGTGTTGGCCACTAAGCTGCTTATTTTTTCTTATTTACCAAAATAAAACAAATGTTAACTGAATGAAACCCTAATTACTCCTGAGTACCAGTCAAGTCACCTCCCACAGCGGGCTACAATAAATATAAAACAGATAAAAACAGAGCAACAGCCCTTTAATAGTACCTTATGCACATGCATACACTTGCTCAAGGCCACAAGGCATAGCTTCGGCCAGACAGCTGTATGGATTCCTCCTGTTCCAAGCGGTTGTTTATTTTTGGTCGCAGTTGGAGGTTGTGGGGGCCTCAAACCAGCGACTAGTGACGTTCTGATTGAAAGTCAGTCTCCTTTACTACTACTGACAAAGACAAGACCATTTGTTACCAACAGTTTGCATTGACTGGATGCATTCTTTCTTAGGTTATATCATCTGGTGCAAAATATACATCATTTGTTGGCATGTTATGGCCCCATGAGGATTGTGTCAAGGGTATATGTTTACATAAAGTCTCAGACACAGGACATACTGGAGACATCTTACCAGCTCTTCCTGTAGAACCCAAATATGTTTTTTTTTTACTTTCTATATCCATTTAATGACATAAGCAAGACTTTTGTCTCATAATGTCCATGTTGGATATGCTGGATATTTATACACTGGGAGAGGGGTGTTACGCCTAAGGCTCAAAAGAAAGTAGTTCTTCAAGGCAAGTTGTAAATAGAAGTTTTTATTGTGACTTGTACAAATAAAACAAAACAACAAAGATATGCATTATCTAAACTTACTAACTCTACAAACCTGTCTTTACTAACTCTAACCTTACTTAATATGGTAACCCTGACTAAGTACAACGCTATGGGGAACCACTGGAATGCTTGATACAAAGCATAAGATGAACTGGCACAGGACAGGGGAAGAGAAAGATCATTTATACATGAGGTATGTGGGAACAAGTAGAGACAATCAAGGGCGGTGCGAACACTGATGATGGCGGGAAAACACACAGGGACAGGAAGGGATCTGCAATGAGGAAGGTAAGTACACAATAAACAGGAAGTGAGTGCTTGTATCCATTTCTTCTTGTCTACATGTTGCAAACATTGACCCAGTACTGTTTCACTGCGCAAATTGTCCAAACTTAGAATCCTTGCCTTTTGTGTCTGAACACTTTGCTATAAAATCTACATAAGGTATCTCCCATTTCTTTTAATTGTTTACAGCGTTTAAGTTTCAAGTGGAGTCAACTGTGGTGAATTTAGTATGTTTACAGAGTAAAAACCGAGAATTAATGTTGAAGGAGCTTCTTAACACACAAGAGCAAGATGGACAACACTGTAATCAATTAGTAAGTGTGTTATCATCACACTGAGTTTCAAGTAAAGGCCAGCAAATAATATTTTAGCTCATTGCTGTGGATTTTTGACAGGCTAATGCAGAGTCTCAGATGCAACCATTTAATGGAGAATTCAACTGTCAAATATTTTTCTTGAGAGCAACATGGAAATTGAAAAGGAGCTGAGAGTACTGATAGGCAATTCTAATTGAATGGTGTAATGTAACAATGATTGTTAAGTGGAAACATGGGGAAAAAGAGACCAATACAAATAAAGAGGTCCACAAAGTTACACTTTTTTCCCTGTCTCTCACCTGACCTAATTACAGCAGCTCACGCAGTTTGCGCAGCACTTTACCTTTGGAGTCCGACATGCTTTCATGTTCCCGACTTATTCTCTTCTTCCGAAACGCTCCTCTTTGTTTTGCAGTCGTAGTCCTCCGGGGACACTGCTTGTTGTAGAAGCTGGGAGAAGATTGTTCTTCCTTTGCTTTTGGTTTGGTTTTTAGATAACAAAAATAACTCCTGCCATGCTTTCTTCCACTTCAACAGAGAAGACATGATTTAACTGAACACCACAGGATTCTGAGTCCTGGGAAAGTCTAGTGTGTGTGTGTGTGTGTGTGTGCTTGTGTGAAGTAAACATGATCAGGTTTAACCCAAGAAAAGTGGGAGTTATAAATGATTTGCTTGGCAATGGAAATGGCTTATGCACTCATACTAAGTGTGATGAATATTGCGTAAAAAATGAGTCCAGGAAGAACCTACATTAGTTGTAGAAGTTGAAGGTTATTGTATTCATGCTGTCATTAGTTACACATGTCCATTATCCTATGTAATTGCTATGCACATATTATGATTATTTGTTTTTTTCAATTAAATGTTAGTGTATATAGTTGATTTAACCAGATTTACAAATGTGTATCATTTGCAAACTTAACCATAAACCAGACTTTTTCTTGGGTGAAATTACAGTCTAACTTTATGGTAACAAAATGTCATGTTGTCTTCATTGACTTTTTTTTTATTTTTATTAAATGTATCCTCTCTTACTATCAACATATGTTACATTTAAGCAAAAACTGGAGAAAAACTGTGATGTGGTGCGTATTAAGAATGAGTCAGTAATTAACATTACTTGTAAATGAGACAGTAATAAAATTAAACATTTAATTATACTATGCTATAATTATCATGGATTATAATTCCCTGAGAAACAACAAGGCCCGTTGCCCAGAGATCTTTAATGACATACTGTCAGTGACTCAATGTGAATCTTAATTTAACACTAGTTGTATCAGGTACATTTTGCAACATTATATTTTAAAACCAATCATGGTCCAATGTGTACCTCACAAATGTGTGATGTGAAGACTTGAAACTTGTAGTGCACATAGTATGTGGACGAATAGGTGTGTCCAGCAGTTCAACTTTTGAATATAAGTATTTGCATATTCACAGATTCAAGAAAAAGAGATAGGAGAAGGACCTTAAAAATCATCTAAACATTTGAAGAAATATTTAGTTTGTGTTTTTTATAGTGCTGGGCAACTATTCAAATGTTTAATCGCGATTAATCTCATGATGTCCTGGAATTAATTGGATTATGTGCGACATCCAATAGTACAGTCTTAGGCCACACCTCTAAATGCTCTCATTTGTTGAGAAGCCTGTTGACGCCCATTCCAAGGCAATACTGATCAACATCCCGCCCCTCCTTTGACACATGGTCTGTATGTATGTGTATTCAGAGCAAGTGAGAGACAGACTTAAAAAAATATATAAAAACTAGAAAAGCAGTTATCGCACAAGCGTCAATTAATTAATGTGTTAACGCAATAATAAAACTTGTCCAGCTCTATTTTTTTATCTAAAGAAAACATGAAACTAACTGGATTGACCGGATGGTCACGGAACACATTGCAAGCGAGAGATTGGGTAATTATTGACAAAATTATCCACGAGGAAAAACATTATATGGATCAATCCTTAGGCATAAAGAAGAAACATGTTACTTAAAAACAATGCCTCACCATGGCTGAACACATGCAAGCAGTGGACGTTCTGTAGTATCAACCCATGTGATCTTAAATGACCAATAAAAAACAACAATATTAACAGCTGCAATACACTCCGCTTAGAGGAGTGGTATTACAATATCCCCTATTTTTGTAATGTCTCTATTATAGTTACTTTGTGTTTCTTTATCATTATCGTTATTACCGGTAGCCAGTAGCACCTTATAATGTAAACAACATTGCTGTGGTAATTGTAACAACCAGTCGGACAGCGCTTGAACACAAATACCACAACTGAGCCTGTTGTCTCTATTTCCTCTAAATCTAAGGTATTTATTTTACTTCAACTACAACCTGATTACCTCAAAACCACGTTGGTTAGCAGTTAGTTATCATTCCAATAACTTAATAATAAATACATCTACATTTAAAAATAAAATTATTTGGAATTCAAAAACAGGTAAATTACCAATGTCTATTCAGTTCTGCTGAGACCACCATGATTCAGAGACGCAACAGCTGTTCACAGACACCATTGGCCAGGAGCTCAGGGGCCTCCAACATGGCCATCAGAGGGTGAATTACATCACCTGCAAGCTCACTCTGCATAAATATCTTTGTATGGCTCTTGCTCTCGCTTCCCATCAGGCACCGCTGTCCCCCTCCAGATCTGAAGGGGCTTCTGCGTCCTCCTGCCGAAACATCATCCTTTACACATGCAGACATAATGGCACCCTTTGACACATCCACACACACAAACACACACACTCACAGCAATCAGGAGTGCTACCAAGAGGCCTGCGGGATGGTGGGGTTTGCCAGCAGAGGCCTCAAATCTTAGATAATCTGTGTCATTCATATTCTGCTGCCTGACACAAATGATCTGATAATGCGCATGTGAAGCAAATTAACATCTGTTGTTTGAATGGGCCTAATGTTTTGCTATTCATCAATTTCACAGGATTATGTTGTTGACCAGAGGTATGTTAATATGTATTTGTGGGAGATGCAGGGTACATTTTATTGAAGCATTTGTTTTAGTTTTTTTGGTGGATATGGAAGATATGCATACTATTTTGAAATGGCTTTATACTGTAACCAGAGGACTGAAAGTGCATTTTAGTCAAGGCAGTACTAGTTTATTGCTTCTACTCAAAGACTGAGCTCAGAAACATATTTCACATGTCCAATAAGACCCTTTGTATCTGTATGGCACATTTGGTTCTGGAGACATTCAGCATTTGCTTAGAAGAAAAGATTACAATTGTTCTTTGCTAAATGCATGGAAAACATGGAGGCTGCAATAATATCAGGGTGAGCTTCCCTGTTCACTGACAATTATAGATGCATAAATGAAGTGGAAACAAAAGCAATCAGGGAAGTATATGACTTTGCGAGTAAGGAATCATTTTATCTGGGAAATCATTGTCTGCGCTTTCCAGCAGCTGAAAAGGAGTGGTGTAGAAAAAGATGAGCGGAAAGGGGTGGTGGGAAATAATCCAAAATGTCTGGTGAGTACCCCTGCTCATTCACACAACACCGACAAAAACACCACAGAAAAATATTCAGGAAAAAAATCAGCTCGATTCAATCAAGCTTAATTCTATTTTGATAATTGTGGGTGCTCGGCGTCTGGGCCCGGCTCGACGGGGAAGCTGTGACTTGTGTACCAGACTGACAATGAAGTCGGCGAACAACAGCTGCTGGATGGTGAGCGCGCTCGTGTACCTCGACGCACAAGTCTTGTCAGTCACATTTCCCCTAATTAACAAACATCTGCTTTCCATTTTTGGTTACACTGCATCACCAACTTGTCTCGTATGAATCGCTGACTTCTGACCTCCCTCGAGGTATGCACTCGCTGTCAGAAGTACCCGGCCAACACCATCTTTTTTTTATTGTTTCCTCTATAGAGGCCTCACAGCAGGGAAGAGCAGGAGGAGGAGGAGGCGAGTAGGCTGAATCAAACCCCTCAGAGACTTTTACACCAATCATCCTCGGGGACCGGCTGTGCAGGAAGTGCCCTCCTCGCGTTATGCTGCTGTTGGTTCAAGCGTCCTCTTGTGGCACCGGCCTGTCTCTATCCGCGGAGGGCCCCAAGTCCTCCTCCCCTCACCAGAGGTCGTACCTATTCCCAAACTCACCTGCCATGCAGGTGTGTTTGTTTGTGTCTTCAAGAAAGGGAGAGCAAGTGGGTGTGTGAGCAAGTGGGTGTGTGTCTCTCTTTGGAAAACAAGGTTCAGCTTGTCAACATTTTTTTCCCTTTTCTGCCTGAAAATACACCACATGAACATTGGAAATAGCAGCAGCTGTTTCCTTCACGCTCTCAGAAATAAATACAGTCTACTGCTTTGTATAGATCCAAAGTGTTTAAGTCTTGTATTGTTCATAAATTACTAAAAGATAAACAATGGCGGAATGCTGGAAATCTTACCTCCCTTCTTAGAAAAGTAGTAAGAACTGGAAACTCAAACCTTGATAAAATATTTGCAACCTAGCTAATTTGGATTTATATGGACGCTAAAATAATGGTTTAATAAAGGCTTAATCCATAGTGTCAGGTGGAGTAAATCCAAATCTATGAGTAGGGACCATTCTTAAAGGCTACTACTAGGTGATTACTATTGATACATATGTCTGTAGTTATTGGTAAATGTGTTTACATTAAATACATATACATATTTGTGGTAGCCCATAGCAAAGACACCATTGACTGGCAATGTGCCAATTTGATAATGTATGGCTGTACCTCCCCTGTGTGCCTAGGGCCTGCCTGCGCACACACACACACATCATAGCGGAGAAGCTGTGATAGGCACAATGCTTGTTACTGTCATTGTGCAATAAAAACACAATAAAGTGCATCAAACCAACTGTTTCAAGGGGAAACGACTTGTTTGGCAGTGCCTGAATAACAAACTTGCCAAAAAGGGGTTAAGCAAGATAATCAATGTGTCCATAGACTCGTGAATTACTTAGCATTCTATTGGCACAAACGGCAAGGAAATGTGACTTGTAGGATAAAGTGCTCAAAGTGCTCAAAGAAGGCACACACGAACAAAGATGGAGGAAGAGACTGATCGGCGGACTTTTTCACATTAGTTGCTCACAGCAGGGCTCAGATACTTTTTTTTTATGTTCACGGTCTAGTTGTTATTGTGTGGGGGAATTCCTTAAACAATTACCTTATTTTAAGAATTGTCTTTCCCCCAATAAGAGAAACCCTCTACACAAAGATGCTTTATTAAATACAGAATCATACGCTTTGGTAAAATCTAAATTATTTAGGTTCCCTTGCTGTGGCCTAGAACACTATCGGACTGCTACTTATGAAGAGAACCTGAATGCAACCATTGTTAGCGGAAGTTGGGATTGCTTTGAAGCTAAGGTAAAGCTGTATGTATTGAAGAGGGCACCGCACCCAGTGGTGATTGGGTGTGTATGTTTCTGTATGCTTTAGTACCTGCTCTGCTATGTCCAAGCAATCTGCTAAGTCTCCTGATACAACCGAACTTACTCAAATCATTTTAGGTCAGACAATTATTTTTCTGCAACCAACCCTTTGTTTGTTATAAGTTATTATTAGTAGTATGTTTTATTTAGGGGGAGGTGGACTAGTGGCAGAAGAGACAGATCTCCAACCAGAAGGTTGCCGGTGGTATTGAAAACAAAAGGGTAAATGATTACATTTAAAAATAATTAACAGATGGGCACAGGCTGGGGAGAGGGGGAGAAATATGGTTTTCTACAAATGATTGCATTCTCTCTCTCATTTGGTGTGAAAAGTAGATCCAGGAACACTTTTAAATAATTTGTTCAATTTGTTCCACAGCCAGAGAAATGCGGCTTGCTGGAAATTCAGATTCATTAAAACTTAATTAATATGCATCATTATGTAAATGAGGTTGCAGTTAATGAGTTCTTAAAAGAAGCCTTCCTTAATTAGTTCACTTTTAATGGCATCATCATTTATCTTTTTTCTTTGAAGCAGACTGACGGCATGGAAGTAGCCGCTCCCAGAAGTACTCAAAATTTAACATTTAATAATTATTCTTATTTTCTTAATTTTTATGTGATTAAGAATACATGTAGGATACTCAGTGAATGTGAGGAAAATCTCAATTCCCTTCCCTTACTTGATGTAAAACAGCCGCTCTGTGATTTCACCAACCGGGCCTAGCCTACCTGGCTGTTGCGTTGGATTAAACTGGAAGAGTGCACATAGGATTCGTCAAACACTCAATTTTTATTTATTGGTCCACCGTTTTTCATTTGACATTATGCAACATCTGGGTTTGTGCCGGTATTCTGACACCAGCATATGGAAAGGCTCCATCTCTTCCCAGCGATAGTGTAAGTGTGAGCGTTTCCCTCCCAGCAGTGAAGGTGAGGGCCAAGGCGTGAGGCCTCTGCTCTGTTTCATGTTGTCAGGAGCTTACCTCCACTCCTAATTAATAACCACTGGCATTTGATCTGAAGGCATTCAAACACCCAGTCTATCTTTGTGCCTCCAATAAGACAAACCATCTGTTGTTGCCCAGCCTGCCGTTCATTGAATCTAATTTCCTTCAGCAGAAATAAGGTTTTAATTGTACATTGCGAGAGTGGGGTTACCATGAGCAGAGAGTAATGGGTTTCTTAGCGAGATGGGAGTACTGCTGACTGTACGGAGGATACAGCAAAGATGGATGGACGATTGATTTAGATTATGGAAATCAGTTTCACTCAAAGAGGCATTTATTCACCAGGGAATGTGGCAGAGGATATTTTGCTATAAAGTAGGCATGATAGTTGGCAGGTGAAGAAGAGATGCATACTTTGATGTGACTGAAAGAACTCTACATCAGCATAGTAATGCCGTAGTTCACTCTTCATTAATCTCCAAATCTACTTCCTGCAGCACTTTTGCAACATGACATCACCAGTGTTGCAAAAATGATATTTTAGCTGGGCACTAGCAGTTTCATCATTTCAACATAGTTAATTGTTAAGACCAGAAAAATAAAAGAATGGAACAATTATGAATAACAACAATACTTATTAATTGATGAATATGATGATAAGTGGAGGGATGTGCTATCTGTATTCACTTTCACTTTTAGACTTGAACATTAGTTTACATACAAAGGCTGCCATTAGTTAACGCATCAAAACTAAACAAACTAATTCTGTCAGCATTTTGATCATCATTGATCAAATGCTGAGAGTCATTAATGAGAATAAAGATTTGCATATTAAGAGTGCTTAAACTTCCATGAATGAATTCCACACCACACTCCCTCCCTGCCGTTGTCAGCTATGTGGTGTAGCATTGTATGCATGGAGTGGCATTGGGTAAGTGCACATGACACTGAGGCCGTCAGCTATGTGATTCTCCCGCCCACCCAATTCTTCAATCTGCCAGCACCTTGAAAGAGCTCCAACATCAAGATATAAATAAGACTTGCTCTGGCTACTTGTCTCATTTCATTGGCCAACTTCAAAATTTCCATCTTTTTTATTTTTAATGGTACATACTTTTTCTATCGAATACTAGCTTTGCTGAGGGTGTTGTCATCCTTTGTGATTAAAAAAAGTTGTTTGCACGACCCTCACCAATGGATCCAATAAACTAATTGTAATTGCCATCTGTGCAAGAACTGTACTTAGCATGTTAACCACTGAAAAAGGAGCTCAAATTCTTGGCATTTTCTTTAACCAGAAGAATGGAAACCAAATTAAATCTGTTACATCTTCATCATTGGCATCTGATTGATAATTATTTCATATCAAATTTTAAATGTATGGTCTTTCATAATAAATGGCTACATTTACTAAATATTAGAACCTGGAAGAGCCACATGATATCATTAATAGAGATGTCTCATAGATCAAGGTCTCCCTAACTTTTAAAACAGTTGTATTAAAAACCGGTTAAATAAAGCAGTGCCAGGTGATGTTTGCCAAGGGTCTATTTAATATTTAGTATAATAACTGACCCTTTTTAAGGCGAAAAGCAGTCACGTGAGTGATACAAAATATATGTGATAATTTTGTAATAACAAAACTTACTAGTTACTGTTGTACTTGTATCTCCCACGGATTAGGTGTCACCAATATTGTAGGTCTATTCCTTAATGCTTAACGAAACCCAGAAACCAGCACACTCCTTTTGTGATTTTGTGATAAATCAGATTTGAGGAGAAATTAGTTTTGGATAATGATATTATTATTATTGTTCTAATTACTAGTATTCGATTAATAATAAATCATAAGGTTTATATTAAGACAAAAGTGTGTTTATTACACATATTTACATGAAGCACAGATGGAGGCATTTATGACTGAAGTGACTGAAGACTATTACCTGACTGAAATACTTAACAATACCTCCATCTGGTCGGTCGCCTTTTGAATTAATTCATTACTTAGCCATAATACAAATTAAATAATAACGTTGTAATAGATACATTGAGAAAGTTATAATAGATCATTTGAAAACTGTATGATAGATAAAATTGAGGAACAGGTTGCAAAGCTTGGTTCCACTACAGACATGAGCTTGAAATGCACTTGAGTTTTATCTTCACAGATCCAGAATGCAGAGGAGGAAAGAGAAAAACTTCCTGAGACTCCCGTATAGCCTGGTGACTGGGTAAGGGTAAAACACAGGCTCCAAGTAAAAGGTAAAACGGGAGCTAATTGGCACCACCTCATACATTGTGTACCCGCATCAGCCCCGTCCAGAGAGATCTTGGAAGCTAGATCTAATTTCGCCAAGCTGGAACTAAATTGTAATGACAATATGGATCATTTTGGATTTAAGTAATAGAAACAGCGCAGGAAGACAACTGTCATTAGAGTGCCATCACAGTGCACTAAGCCCACTTTTCCAACACAGTGAGCTCACATAGACCAACAAATAGAAGGTTTAGAGAAGAAGATGCAAATGAACCTTTCTTATATAAGCCTGTTCAAATTCTATAATATCTGTTTTAACACAAGAAAATGGAAACAGACAAAGGCTTATTGCATACTATTCTGTGTTTATAAGCAGTGTTTTTGGAAATCACATAAGAGGCTGTTGGTTAATGATGTGATCTTATGTTCTGTGTTCTAAATGTATGTTTACTCTGCATATACCATGGGCTCTTACTTTTACAACACCCTTTAAATAAATCTGACAGTTTAACTCACTCAGAAACACAGTCGTCCTGCTTTACATCACTAGTACTGAAGATCTCTTAAAGCCAGAAGCATCACCAAGGGGTAATGACCCATACAAATGATATGTGATGCTTGAGGGGAGATAGCAAGAACTCTGTTTGACAAAGGATAGGCACCAGGTGGTGGAATGGTCAAAAGTAAGGTCACAAGGTCCTTGGGAAACTATGTATCTTATAGGTGGCATTGGCTGAACAGTAAAACTATACGTGGATCCTGTTAGCTGAAAAATACATTGTTTGCAATTGTTTGGCTCTCTGCTTTTATTCCCAATAACACTGCACCTGATGGTTCCATAACTCTCATTGGCTTAAGCACCCTCTCAGAGGAAATGGTAGAACAATCAGGCATACATAACCTTTTAATGATTGGCTCGATAAACATTTTGGTAAATGGAAAACATTAATAATATCCCATCTAATCTCCCTGATAGCTGTGATAACTATACTGGTATTGTGTGGATGTTGTTGTATCGCCTGTATCCAACAGATTTGTCTTAGGTCCATCACTGCTGCTGAACACAAAGTTCCCTGCTATAAAACAAGATGCAGTGGCTGGGAGAATGAGTGTCCCTCCTGGGGGAATCAGAGTTTTTCTGCACAGATCAGGAGTCTTTGGACTTCCAACTGATGCCCATCACGGAGTCCGGTGAAGTGGTCATTGAAGTATTCTCTCCACACTGTTGGAGATGGAGACGAGGATGGTTTTTAGCTTCCTCCCCTACATACCTCGTTGCTAATGTTCCTACACTCACATATAACCGACACACATGTACGGTACCTACTCTATTAGATCAGTTTGGTATATCGCCTGCATTTTTTATGACTGTATTGAAGAATTGATGTATTGAACATGCGCACTGTGCAATGAAGAACGCTTGCTCCTCTGTTAACGCTACACACATTCACACTGCTTACACATAGCCGCTTTACCTATGCATTATCAAGAATGTGGAATGGGTTCCCCGGATGTCGGAAGATATCAAAAGGGAGGCATATCATGTCATTGAGGACTGAAGGTGTTGCTATTTCCTAGCTTTTGGCATAGGTTATCACACAAGGGGTTTAGGACTGATATGAGTGAATCATATCAAAAGGGGGAATAGTTATATTTTTAGTTTTATACGATATATTTGATCCTTTCTTGATATATCCTTTTTGTACTTGCATTAACATCCTTTGTCCGCAGTTTCTCTTTTCCTTATCTGTCTTGTGAGCCATGCACTGGATGGCACCGTTAATCCCTTGGTCACGTGTTCAGGTTTTGTTTACAACACATAGCTTTTAAACATCCACTAAAAAACATATGTACTGTGTCATGTGTGTATTAGAATTGTTATGCTAAACATCTTGTTAGGCCTGTCCTGATCTGGAGTTAAATCCGGAGTTAAATCTGGAGTCTATTCTTCAGTTTGAAGGTGGATCTCAAGACAGAAGCTTTCTGATTCCGGATTGTATCTGTGCATTCCTGACTTAAATGAAATCACCTTTAACTGAGACCCATATTGGCTTCGTAATTCTTCTCCTACATCCTCGATCAACAAACCAGGGGAAAACAGAGATCCCTAACAGTCCCCCGATTCTTTTTAGATGCTTCACCAGCTTGCTCTTCAGTATAAACTTGCATATTCCATGCATAGCTGGATTGAGCATCAGCAGTTACCCATAGTTTGATGACATATGGTGCTGGCTTGTTTTAGATATACTGTCTGAAGTCACAGCGTCCTCTAAAGGGGACAAGATGTTCATCAACAGTGATGTATTCGCTTGAATTGTACACCAAAAGCAGTCTTTCACCCCATTTATCCAACATTTTTATAATTGCAGCTAATTTATCTCTTTCACAATGGATGGGTCCAGTATCCCGGTTATCAAAGCAAATCACTCTTAAGCTCATGTGCAATTTTTCCAATTACATTGTAGTCGGGAATATTGCTCTTCCAGTTCCTGCATTCCACAAACTAGCATTTGCTTCTCTTTTTAATTTGTACACTCAAGCTAACAAAAACAACAATCCATAGGATGCTTGCAAGTCAACTTTCCACTGTGCACCAAATACACAACTCCCTTCCAAGGAGGAGGAAGAGATCAAATGTTGATTTTATATCATCAAAGTTGGTGACCACATATCTGGTAGGCTCAGGTGTCACTTTGATGGCGTTTGAATTTGATAGCCTACCTCTGCTTGTACATGGGACTGATGTCCATCATTTACCATCTTTACCAAGTTCAATTTCTCACTCACACTAGATGCAGTGTGTTTGTCCTGAATATATGGGTTAGTTGTATTGTGTTTACAGGTCACCAGAAAGGTTCAAAGAGTTTCTAGACATTCGGGTCATATTGACCCGAAACATAACCGATGTATACTAAAGCTGGGCTCAGAGAAAATAAAATATCTGAGAATGTTGTTTCTTTTGCATAGGTTTCTGACCCCAAATTAGGAAAAGTCATGACATTTCAGACAGAAAAATTAAAGAGAAATAGCTTTTAAGATCAGTGGAATCATAGTATCGGGTCAAATAGACCCGAACATAACAAGAGGATTAAGAAAGCATTTTTCTTCAATATAACCTAAGCGTTTCATTTCTTTAACAAAGATTTGTTATTGTTTATTTCATAAGCACTGTTATACATGTAGAGATCTTTTTTCCTACGTGTATGGCAGAGGGTGCCTGGGATTGTCTAAAATTGTACAAATGTAATTATGCTTTAGAACTGTGTTTTATTTGACTAGCAGCAGAAATAAAGAAAAGTGGCATCAACTAGTGACCTGTTTATGTGCATTTCATGTAAATTAATGTGATGTAGATGGGAACGAGGGCTGAAGCCTGCGTGCCATAATGGAGATGATAAGCACAGCCAATGCGACATTTGTGCGATGCCCGGTGCTTCGGCTCTGCTCATACTTACATTTGTACTCAGATTAGCATTGATGTCTGTTTGGCACACGAGACTTGATCTCTCTTTCCTCCAGTGCTAGTCGGACAGATGTAAATAGATGTGAGGTGCTGCTCCGAAGAGAGAAATAGAGAAATATACAAAAACAGACAGACCGACAGGCAGACAGAAAGACGGAGAGAGAGGGGCGGAAGAAGTAATCAAGCCCAGGGCATAGACAGTCAGGCCTGTAAAAAGGAGAGGCGGCAATTAGACTGCTGGAGGGAGTGTGTGTGTGTGATGCATGTGTGCCTGTGTTGGTGCGTGCTGAACGCCTTCTGACAGTTGAACAGATATGATGTCCAAAGTTGGGCCGGGCCATTTAGCGACGCCCTCCTGCATTAGCAGTAGGAGGGAGAGTGTGAGAAGATGGACTTTGTTGTGTTGTTGTTGTTGCTCCGCTTGGTTGTCACCGTGCAGATGACAGGACTGATGCTCTGCCCTGAATCATTGCATTGCTCTCATTGGCTACATTAACCCTGCTTACTTTGCACTTCGAGTCAAGTTTATTTAATACAAGCCCTTTTGCTCTGTGGAACTCTGGATGTCATGCAGTTCATCAGGATGTTGTGGAAAGTGCATACGATTCCAAATCAAGGTTGCAACCAAATACAGCTGGAACGCTGTATGTGTGTTTGCTGCTGCAAAAGAAAAAAAAAAACAGTCCTGTACCTTTAGCAGGGCAGTTTGTAGCACTAAAGCAACTTACCAGCTAAGTCACAAGTCAGGCTAAAGAGCGCAGCTGTGCAACAAAATATGGTTGACATTCTGTTAAAGTACATTGTGAGCATTACTATGGCCTGGACCCAAAAGCACGAGACCAAGTGAAGAAAAATTGTCTTGCAGCAAGAAAGCATACGTTAATCTTACTAACTGACCTAACGATAACGTACATATATACCCTACCTGATTTACCTGACTATAACTTAGATTTAGCGTGTTGGAGAAATGTGTGCAGGTGCCAGGTGTCTCCTCATACCTGGAACTGCTGTTTGTGTGTGTTAGTGTTTTTTTGTTTCTGTTCAACCATTTACACCACTGTAGGCCCACATTGCAGGATATGGAAATTATATTATAATATGTATAATATTGGAAATAATTACTGTCCTTTTTGTTTTACCATGATGACATTTTAAATGTCACAAACTAGAACCATCAACATGTCAATGTATGTATCCCAATAGACTTTTTTTTAGGTAATATGGGATGAGACCCCTGGTCCAAGCTTTGCTCTATGCCACTTCAGAGCCTCTCTGGTGCCACATATATATATATAATTTTCTAACTTGCTCCTTTAAACTTTGACTTTGATGATTGTGAAGGAAGCATCATCACAATCTAATAAGGCACATTTACTGCACTAAGTACAATTTACAGGTATTTGTACTGTATGTAGACCCATTATGTGCAATTGTTTGCTTCTACAACAACTTTCTTCACTATCGGACAAGATTAACTGACAGAGGACAGTGGAAGACAAAGACAATTTATACATGAGGTAAGTTGGAACAGGTGGAGACAATCAAGGCTGGGGCAAACGCTAACAAGGGCGGGAAAGCACACAAAGGCAGGAAATAAAGGGATCTGGAATGAGGACAAGAGGAAATGAGTGACTGCAACTTAACATGAAGTGCATGAGACAAGACTAAGACAAGACATGACTAAACTACTACCTTAACATGAATCTAAACATCTATACTGAAAATCCAGAAAGACGAAATATAACATAATGAGTAAAAAGCATTTAACCTGAAATTAACATAATTTGTGAGACACTACAGATACACACACACACACATACATGGAACACATTTAAAAGATCTTAACCGATACTTAAAATGAATTTTGAAAAAACATTTTGAAAATGTTATGTTCTTTCTGGCTCATACACTTGCTCAGTAATTCCTCTGTTTGTTCTTTTATAACGACTCCATTCAACATGGAAGCATGTCTTAACTCCTTCCTGTGACTGCTGAAGACCCGGCATCCACAACACTTCTATTTTCACGTCTGCATCTAAAAGCAGAGTTGGCTAGGGCATGTTGCAGGCCGTATTTAGCTTGATGAGGAGGAAACCCTGCTAAGCTGCAGCGAGGTCTCATCATCACCCTGCATCTCAGCATGCTGCTCATCTCCGTACAGAGCCGGGTGGGAGGCGGGTGTCTGATTGACAGGATAAGAAGATGCCTCAGCTGAGGGAGAGATCTCTATCCACTGCTAAAATGTGCCTCAGTCGCTGCTCGGTTTGGAAAGGAAAATACTTCTGGGAGAGGAAGAAGCTTGGCTCCCAGCATCAGAGGAAAGAGTCAACTAACTTTTGCACCAATACATCTGTACCCATCTCATAGGTGCTTTTAATGTTGAAAACAGGTGTTTGGAAAAATAGTTTATATTAAAAATGATGTCATGAAAATATCAAAAAGTTTAGTGCAGCGAAAAGGCCCTGTGAGTATACATTTTTAAAATGTGATTTGTAAAGTAACCATTGACTGAATCTGCAACGATGTAGTTGTTAAAAAAATCAAGTTTCCATCGGAATGTATAACATCATATCGTTGAAAGGGAAAGGAAAATTCAAATATTTTTGATTTCTTGACAACCGGACACCTTAACATTGAAAACGCATTAATACATTCGAATTTCAGATATTTTACAGACTGATCCCAATATTTTACAAATTTCCATACTTAAAAGTGACCAAGCAAAGGCCCATCAAGTACATTTTAAGTGCTTTGAGAGAGCATTTAAAACTGTTGAAAAATACAGAACTATTGAAATGCATCTGCTGTACCTCCATAAGAGTAGAAATATAACACACACCGCAAAATATCTGCCCTGCTGTGAAGTGGAAATTACATTTATTTATGATCTCATGATTGATATTTATAGCCTAAATTATTGTCTTTTTACGTGAATGAAATTATTCAGAATCAGTTAGATTGTGTTGAAAATAATTTTATTTATAACACAAATCATACAAAATAAAATAGTGTTTTTATAGTATTTACACAGGAGTAATCATAGAGGAATTTATTCGCGTTCATGGATTTTATGTGAGTCAACATTCATGAGTCAACAGTCACAGATTTACTGTCTTCCTCAGTGAATTATATTTCAAGGTGAAAGGAATAATAGGATGAATTCATAGTAAATTAACAATTAAATACAATTGATTGAGGGGACTTGAGCTTGAGTTGAAAATATATAATTATAATTACTTTTGTATTTCCTTGTACGAGTCACAAGCACTAGTTTGTAAGGTGTCTACTAATTATGTATGTTGTAGAACAAAGACAAAAATGCAAGGTTTTGGTCAGCACCAAATACCCTGTGTGCAGAGAACAAAAGTGTAGTGTGTTATTTCAGTTCCATAAAAAAAGTTGTGAACAATAAAATACGTGTTCCTACAACCAACATCGAATTGATGTTTTTTTTTTTCCTCTCTCTCACTGTAATATTCTGCATCAACAAAGCAATTTGTTTCCCCGTAGTGTGCTAATTTCTGGATTTCACAGTGCCAGGTGTTACGGCTGCCAGTCATTACATGAAAATCAGCAAAACCTTAACCACGGTGCTTATCCTCACCACAAAACGCACCCAGCTGAATTCTCTCTGATTTTTTGGGCAAGGATGGGCGAGTCAGGAAGGAAGTTCCTAAGTGCATGTTCTTGTTATTTATGTTTCGCTTTGAAAAAAAAATTAAGCTCTCCCAGACAGCTTTACTGATTCCACACACACCATTCTTTTGTTTTGTTTTTTTTTCTTATTTTTTTGCCTCAAAAAATGCAACAACTCACTTCTACATTCTGGCAAACAGCAGGTTGAACAGGGGGTCGACTGATTAAGATCCCACTGTAAAATGGAAAAAGTGCACTCATGAAAGTGAAATTAACACAATTATTTATTATTATCCTGAGTGTTTTTTTGTATTGTATTTTCTTCAAATGTATTTGTTGCTATAAATGATTTAATTTAATTTAATGGATTGCTTTCAAGTATGTGAAGAATGACTGTATTTTTATTATTTCATGTGGCGGGAAATTAATTGTGCGCTCAGGATGTGTTGAGATATATTTAGGTCTGTTAATATGTGGCATTAATTATGCACATGTATGTTAAGCAAATTAAATCAATCAGCTGCAGACACAAGTGAAGACTAGACCAAAAAAAAAGAGTTTGTGCGTGCGTTGGTGGGTGCTTATGTGCATGTGCTTTTGCCATGGTGTGATTTCTTTACACATTCTTAAGGTTATGATCATCTCTAAATTATATTAAATATTTGTACACAGAAAAATATCTAATTGTGTTTAATTAGTACCTTACTTTTTTTTCTAGATTACTTTATAGTTTCTTTTTTCTATACACAAATCATAAGTGAACGCACCACATGAATACAGTCAGTTACTTTGAGGAAAATCCACACTTAATACATGGCTGCTGGGATTATCAGAGTGATGCAGTTGAATGTGTGCATTTATGTGTATGTGTGTGTGCATGTAAACAGCAAGCAGTAGTTGATTTCAACTAGTCCTCTGACTTAAAAGAAGGAAGCTTGACTCAAACTCATATTTAGCATTTCCACAGATTACACTGTCACCTTGTCACCTTTTTTTTAGGCCAATTGAATTAACCAAGGATTGTCATGTATGATTCCACAGACAAAATTAAAATGTGTAGAGTGCATTCTTCCACTGGTAGCTACACTATGATAAATGTACCCCCAAAACAACCAACTTCTGCTGCTACCTTTGTTTGTTTTTTATTTAATGTGCATAGTTAATGAATTTGGATGAGGGATAATCGATTCTTATCTCAAATGGCAGTTCGAGCCATTACACTTCATGAGCACAAAGTTCAGAATTTTTATTTTGTCATTGCTTTTGAAGCCTAACTTTTTTGGTCATTAGTTAAGATAAATTAAAAAAATCATTTTTCATTTTGCCCCGTTTTTCAATCTCTCACTAATACATATGCGGTACAGCTGTAGTGTGAAAGACACTCTCAAACTGATATAAGTGAATTACTTTTTTTAATTGACTGTCTGCGCAGCTGAGGCAAGGAAGAGGAGTATAGAAAGGGGTATTATGGAGGAGGGCAGCCTGCCATCTTTTCTCCTGCTCGCTTTAACCGTCTCCCCTCTGGTGGCCACGCCTCCGCCGCTGCCAGGCCACAGGCGCCGGTGGGTGGGCGAGGCAGGGTGCTGCACAGGAAACAGGAAATCAACAGAGAGGGAGAGGAAGCCACTGGGGTGAGAGGCGGCGGCCATGGCGTGTCAGAGCTGCCACCGTCGCTCTGAGAGAATGACAGAGATAGAGAGAGAGTAGGAAGCTCAGGTTGCTTGCCCTGGCGGGCTCGGCGTCCCAATTACCTCCACGTAAACAAAGGAGGAAGTTTCGCCACATTGGGGGCACAGCACTGCTCTTCTTCTCCTCCCCCATCACTCCAGCCCAGCAAGAGATTCCTTTCTCCCCTTTTTCCCTTTCAGATAAGAGACGATCAAACGAAACCCCCCCCCAACACACACGCACACACACTATGGTATCACAAGGTGTCACTTATGAAAGGAGGCGTCCCCTCTGAATGCGCTAGCGCCGATGAAATGTCGGCAGAACCGGGGTTTGTGCTTGCCGCCCTGTTTCTTGTCTGCCTGCTCCCACTTGTCTGCCTATTTGTTTGAAGCTGATGTACCTGGTGTTATCTGAGCAGGACGAAAAAAGTGCAAACCTCACGCAGCTTGCATAGGCAACATAAAAGGATTAAAAAGAGGTTTCAAATAATGAACGACATGTGGAAAATCATACACACCATCATCCAAAGGGTAAACATGTTTTTTTTTTAAATAATAGAATCATCTTAAAGTAATTTCCGTAAAAGTAAGTTTTAAGGTGAAATTAAAGGTAACAACAGAGTCAGCTGACACTGTCAGTGGAAGGCTATTCCTGTGGCTATTCCCTATAACCAGTACTGCCAAGGGGTGGTCACATTAAGTCAGTCACCTGGTTAATAACAACACTAAGGAGACCCCTTTACAAAACCCATTGAAACTTAAACAAACAAAATATTTCATCCTAAAATGTAATTGTTGGGATTGCATGATTAAAGACCATATTGAAGTAGAGAAAAAAAATATATATTATTTTGAAGTCAGTGTCACGAGCATTGTGTCGGTGCGTTTAACCCCATTTGTTTGACAGTGGTTGACAACTTAAGACAACAAACCACACATTTTTTATATCAAAGCTGATCTATGCACAATGCTTACTGGCCTGCACAATAATGTTAACAATGGCATTTTGTTAGGTGGCAAACTAAAGGAATCGACAGGAGTGCGCACACATATGAGTGTCATTAACTTTAAATACATAGATTGTAATTCACAGTCTATCGTGGTCTGTGTTGTGGTGTTGCACTTGTTAAGATAGAGAGAGTCACTATTTTAAGCAAATTCTTCTGATTGACTTTGATGAAAGAATATCCCTGGAGTCTGAAAAAATCTGCACAGTGGAACTGAAACAATAAATGTAAAAAATAAGACACAATGAGATGGCAGACAGGTTTGTGTCGTATTTGTGAGGCTTTCAGGTTTGTGTTACGGCATCCTCATGCCTTCCCAGCTCTCAAAATGGAGGTGTAGCTGCTTTCTCAGGGCTCTGGTGTCATATGAATGTTTCTATTCATGTCTGCTTGTCTGAGCAGCTCAGATAAATTAACAGACCAACTTGAAGTGTCAGGCTGAAGAATAATTTCTCTGTTCTCCATTAAAGGAGAGCTGGACTACAGATCCTCACTTTACATTTTGCTGCCTGTCTCCTTCCATCCACATTCCACAACTCATCTGTCACTCCTGCTATTTTCCACGTGCCTCGGAGCAACAACACCCCCCCCCCCCCCCCCCCCCCCCTCGGAGCAACAACACCCCCCCCCCCCCCGCCCTTGTCTTGAAAGGAGAAAACCAAACTGGTGTGCTTAACGCATTTCTAATGAGCCAGTGCAGTGAGAGTGTGAAGATTAGTCATCATACAACCGCAGCAAGGATCACATTCACCGGGATGAACCATGTATCATCTCCTCTGTGCCATCGACGTCGAAAGCTCCTCCATTGCGAATGATTAACTTCGTTTTGCTGATGTCTAAAAATCAAAAATCAAAAAATTGGTGTTTGTTTGGCTGCTTGGTTCGTAAAGGAGTGGTTCAAAGGATTTAAGGTGGGAATCTCTTCTTGTTTGAGGAAGCAGTTCTTCAATTACTATTTGACAGATGGTATTGTCTTAAAAATATGCTGTCATATTCTTCTAAATAAGCCAGGATGGCACCATCCATTCAGCGGTGACAGATAAGAGAACACAAAGTGCCTGGCAGGTGTTATAGGAAGGCCTTTGTAAGTCACAGCTGAATACAGAGGAGATCTCGCTCTGTCTCACTGTCTCGTAAGCAAGTAGCTTTTAAATCACAAGATCTTCGGCATCCAAGGAAGGGCCAATGAATGGACCATGTCCTGCTCCTCTTTCAGAACTGACTTAAATAATAATTTAAGTAAAGTGAAATTGTAATCTGATTACTGTAAAAATGTCATTAGCTCAAAGGAGGAAGCACAGGTTATATTTATTGCTGAGAAGAGGCCACTAATTTCCAGCCCTAAAGCAAAAAAAAATAAAATAAAAATCATTTCTCAAAAGCCACCGTAGCCAGGTCAAATGTATATTCATATAGATTTTTAGTTTTGTTTGTTTCTTGAGAGTGCAAAGATAAGTGAGTTTTATATAGATATATAGAGAATTATATAACTATGACAACTGTGCTTTGCGTTGTTTTTATCCTCAAGTGAGTTTAGACTGAAAACAATTTATCCCCTCATTCCTCAACACAGACCACAGATGCATTTAAGGGTGGTCGAATATTCTACACTCCGGACCTATGTCCTATCAAATAAGGGATGGCCCGCTGGCCTTCTCCACCTATAGTGAATTGCTTTCCCCACAGTCCAGAATGACATGCCACTGTTAATTTGATTGGCATATTCTATTTATTACCATGCAACTGGGTGTTTCTTTACTATTTGCTTCCAGATAGGCTTCCCTGTGGCAGCGGTGATGTCACCAACCCAGGCTGAATACCCAAAACGCTTCACGATAAAGTGGAAGAGACCAAAAGGATGTGTGGAAAGAGACCATTTGGGGGCAGTTGAGAGGCCTTTCTGTTTACCTTGATATTGATATAGTGCGGATTGAAGAGAGCAACTGAGACGGGCATCTGGAATGTTGAGGTAGACCAATTTATTATTTTTTTTTATATTTAATTTAAATCATGATGTCCTTTATTTAGAAAAAACTGAAAAATATAAAACAATTGTGACCAACTGAATCTCTAAATCTTGTCTTTTTTTTCTTCTAAATAAATCCCTAGTATTTTGTACTGAGTAATTTTTTTTCTTCATTTCTGTTGGAAGGATGGAAGCGGGGTTAAAGCATTTCTTTCTTTCCTTTTTTTTTTTGCCAGCAGCTCTGACATGGCTTCTCTCGATAGCAGCGTATCACCATCTGAATCTTTCCATCCACATCAGGGGAGCAGAGCTGTGACTACTGGGATTAGGCTAATCACAGATTCACCTAGGAGGCAGCACACACACCGGAGATCCTGTGAGAGGCATGACCTTATTTTCAATGCAATGTATTTTCATAGCTTGTCATTTACTAGTACCCCGAGCTAATGCTAATGCACAGATTTCACCATGATGTTTTACGCATTGATACGACACTGAGCCCTGTTCAGGTTCCCCTTCTGCATGCTGTATTTTACCACTGTTTTCTTTATACACTACGTTAAAGCACACACTTCTCGAAGCAGCATTGATGAGGTGGTTATTATTCCTTATTCATTTTCCTCATAAATCAATGCATATCACAAGGGAAGAGATGTAAAGAGATGCAGATGAGTTACAATGTGTTTAAGCTATCACAACTGGGATCCGAGTTGTGCAAAAGCACCTGCAACATTTCATGACAAAATATTGTTCACGATCTGCACTTTTTTAAGATATTTTGTAACATTGCTGTAGACATCATTAAGGACACATAGGTCATAGGGAACTTTCCTTAAGTAAAAAATCAGTCCATCGTTCAATTCTTATTGTTTACGGAAATATGACTACTTTTTGTCCTGTGAAAGAAAAGCTGTTATTATTATATATTGAGAGATTTAATTTACTATAAATACTACTGTTACTCGAATGAAATTCTCCCATTCCCAGTCACAAATAATCTAAACAAAATCAAAACATGAAATAAAATAAGAACTAATTCTAAACATATCTGAACGATAAAAAGCAATTAAAATTATTTAAAAAAAATCATGTCTATAAACATCTCTCTAAAGGGTGTGACCCAGTGTTTACAATTGGGCCTACCCTGTTATTGTAAATTCTTTAAAATTGAAGTATGGGTTTGAACACAAAAAGAAACACTAAAAAGTTAAAGCTAAATCCTCCAACACGTGTTTGTTTTTTTAATTACATATGGTGGGTGATTTATCACAAAGTATTAAGCTGTCTGTTTGGACCCAATATATTTGAATTCGATTTTTTTGGGAAGTTAATTTCTCTTTGAGGGATTCACCCTTTTTCAAATGTGTTTAATTTCCTTTTAATTAAGGCAGTGAACAGAAAATCAAAAATGAACAGTAAACTCAATAATTAAATTGAGATTTTATAGCACTGATTTTTACATACGATATTTTATATGGCTGTGGAGGTTGCACTTGAAAGAGATCCGAAATCCTGGCTACAACCATGTTCAAGGCAAATTATACAATTATTTATAAAATCAACTCTAAATTGTGTACTCATTGGTGGATATTTTGTATGCATCTAAAACGCAGAATATATAAAATGTAGTCCAGTAATTACTAGTTTAGAAGAGACTTCACCACAAATGTATCGCAAGCTGCATAAACATTTTGAATTTAACCAAATTTGTATTACAAAAAAATACGTACTTTTACATTTTAGAAGATTTCTCTCAGAAAACTGCTCTGACCTGCACACATTTGTCCTCAAGATGTGTACTATATACAAAAACACAAAAATTATTTTGATTTGAAAGATTTGTAAAACCTCCCATTTTTAGCGATGGTACCACTGGATAAATTCATTATCTTAGCATATCTTTACCAACATTTCAATCGATTTGCATATGAAAATCCAAATGAGCATTCAATGGACTAAAGACTACATAAAAATATAAAGAATATTAACATCTGAGTTGGGTGGGGGTTTTGATTTCATATTTATCAAATCCCGGCCATGGACCTTTTCTACATACTGTACATCTTCTTTCAGATACTGCGCGCTATGTATGCAAAAATATATGTATATAAACGTATAAGTCCAGGATATTTTGAAAAATTCGAATCTACAAACAAAAATACAAGATTCCTGTGTGCTTGATTTGTGCGTTTCTGCCTGTTTGTCATCAGGGTCTAATCCTGGTTCAAGGAGAGGGAACCCCCCACCTCACCCCCTTTTTCCTCCTGCATTTTAATCAACACCCAGTGCTTCTAATTTATGAAATGTAATTCTGCCCTCCACTGGTATGAAGCAGGTGCACACACACACTCTCTCTGTCTCCTCTTTTCTGTGTGTTTGTGGAATACAAGTTTGAGACACAGGTGATTTGTAATATGGGCACACATAAAATTATAATTATACAGATGACTTTTTTTTACACTATTAAGCATAATTAGCTCACTTTAATTTAGTTGTGATTCAAAAGCATTATAAGCATTTATGTTATGTGCTCAAATGAAATGGGGCAGATTAATATTACAATACTTTGTTTTTGTGGAAAAATAATACTGATCGTTGGAAATAATAAAAAACATATTTAAGATATACCTTTTTTTTTAATAAATCCATGCCAGACATCTACGGGTGGAAAAAAATCCAGCAGAATTTAGTTTACACTTCAATGTGAAAATGTGTGTGTGTGTGTGTGTGTGTGTAAGTGTGTGCGTATATGCGTGCGTGCATGCGTACGTGTATGTGTGTGCATAAACAGTGGTGACACACCCTGGATTATGTTTTCTGTTGTTAGAACTGAACTTTTACAGAAAACATGTTTTGGCGTTTAGGTTAAATTAGATGAGGAGACGATGAAAGAACAGAACGGATGCAGAGATGATGAATGTTAAGACAGGAAATAGTGGAGGGGTAAAATCAGAAGGAGGTGATGCTGCGAAACCCAAACGAAAAAGAAGAGAATGTGTTTGTTTTCTACTAATATAACTGATACACCCACTTGCAGTGGATGATGTATGGTTGGAACACAACCTGTTTATTTACACTGAATCTACACCACAATCTTTCCCTGACTTTAAACCAAAGTGTTATTGTTGTTGTGGTTGTTTAAACCACATAGAATACTGGATTTGATTCCATGATGCCATTCGCCCCTACCACATCCTGGTTACTAAATGTAGCTTCATATATTCAAAAGAATATGTTACCTATGAGAATAATCAAAGCTTTTACTGTTGAGAAAAGTATCTAACCTCACTGAAAAGTCCTATGGTTGTTAAAGAAATATCTTAAAGTATTACCACCCGGAAGTAAAATTCTTAATCCGCTTAATCGGGATTGCAGTGGCTGTAGTATGGTTAATGGAAAATTAAGACAAAGCAAGGATGTCCCGAGGGCTTCCAATGTTATAGCATTGAATGCCGGGTTTATTTAGGAATTGTAGTCAATGTGTGTATTTGTGTGAAGTTTACGTTGTGTGTTAAAGAGGGTTGACATTTTTTTGTCTCAGAGAACTCGATTTGTAGCTCTAGTTTCATGAATTCAGCTGTTTGTCCCTGTTGGGGTAATTTCGTTTTTATCTCTTTTTTAACAGATATTGAGATGTAGATGACTGTCTTACAATGTATCAAGTCTCGCAGAATCGCGGTATCTTATATACCATTGCTATCGTGGGCAGTGTATCGTGATATTATTGTATCATTAATAGCTTTTGATTTGCACCCCTAATCAGAAGTGAGCTAAATTAAAAATATTTGTGTCGCAGTAATGCATCAAAAACGTGTATCCAACTGCCAATAGACAGCAGCAAAAAAGACAAATCCTCATTTATTAACCAGATCTGCCTCCATTGATCAACTGGCCAAGCACCATGTTGTACACGCTGTCATTTTTCATGTGGGTCATGTTGTAAAGGAAGTACACAAAGGGTGATGTAGTGTAGAACAGATGTGGTGAAGTGTTCATTTTTTGGAAATTCAAACTTTTTTCAAATTCTGCAAATGTATTACTCTCCCCTTTCTTAATGTCGAGCACACCTAATCTGCGAAACTATCCTCAGTAAGGCAGACGTTAGTGTGATAGTACAGTGGAGCAGGCATCCCCAGATTTTGTGTGGACGTGTCAAGGTCAGGTCATGTACACATCTCTAATGGGGCAACAAAGTGGAGGGAAAGTCGAGAACACACAGATGTGATGCTGAAAGAAAGCATGAAGGAGGGAGACAGGAAGAGGAAGGGAAAGATTGAAAGAAGAAAACAGAAACAAAGGAAAGGAGTAAAAGAGGGAAAAGTTGACAGGAATGAAGGAGGGGGGGAGCGAAAGAGGTAGAGTGATTTCGCTTGGCTCCATGCCTTGTTAGATCTATCATCCCTTTAATTAATAGTGTTTTTAGGAAGACGTCTGAACTGTGTCATTTCCATTATTGGAAAACCCAACGCGATTAATGAATAATTTTCATTTTTGATCCATTATATCATGCTAGTTGATCTCCTCTTTTCCGCACTGCTGAGTGATAGCATAGTTTTCTGCCCCTCGATCAAATTTAATTTGGCCCCCTATTATATTACACTGTTGCGACTGAAGTGTCAATTTTTGTCAGGCAATTAGAAGCTATAACCTGTGAAGCTAAGTTTGATAGGCATTGTAATTGGATTGTTTCAGCAATAGCTTGCAACGCTTTTCGCGTTTCTTCATCTCTGCCTTCCCCCCCACACCCCCCACCCTCGTCCGTCGTTCTCATATGGTTGTGATTTTTGATGTGGCCTCGGTCTATATGTCGAACTTCAGAGCAAACAAAAGATAAGAGGCAATCTTGGGGGTGGGTGGGTATGAGGCTGCACCACTGGAAGAGTGCCACGTGGTTCCACTTTTGCTGCTACCATTATTATCTGTTTTGACCCCTGTGCTCACCTCACCTTTCATGATGACTCATTAGAGTTTTTTTTTTTTTTGGTTTTCTTTTGACAGGAAAAGTGAAGAGGGTTGGAAATATGAAATGTGATGGCAAATCTAGAGGAACATAAGATTTGCCTGTTGCAAATCAGTTTTCTTGCGTAGCTCACCTGTACTATTGTTTTTATTTTTAAGACAGAGCCATGATGCCATATACAGATATACATTTTCACTTGGACAGCTATCTCATCTACGAATCCACATTAAATGTGAGAAACTGCTTCACATGACATCAGCAAATCAACACAATGAGTGTTGGAAAAATTGTCTTGATACATTTTTTTTTACCATAAATAATTTGTATGGTCTTGAAATCTATCTCACTTTCGCCATGAGCTCAGATAGTACAATATGGATGACATCACTCACATCATATTCAGAGCGGTATTTCCTGGCTATATGAATCAAATCTGTCAGACGGCATTTTATTTACAAAATAACAGTAAAAATTAAATGTTTATCTTGAAACCTGAAACTTAATCAGAGGACGAAAAACATATATACTGCACAGATGTGGGTATGCTTTGTGTACTGTGCCATGAGGGATTATTGGTGACCTTAAAGGTTCCTAGACTTTCACGGTATTGTACCTGTTCTAGATCAGCTAAATAAACTCTCAGCTTGTCTACATCTGGTATGGATCCAATATGTATTGCCTCCACTGAACTAACACGATTTCAAAAAGCTGCTTTTGTGTGCAAACAATTTGTGCCGGCCTTAACATTACAAGGTCAGTTCATTAGAGGATTCAATCCAAACAGTTAAAAAAAGGTTCCCATTCCCTATTTTTCTGGCGGCAAAACTGAATCACAGCCATCGAGCAAACCAATTAATGCGCATCCAAGTTGTCAGACAGTTATGCAAAAGATAATTGATTAAATGACAATCTCCAACTTAGAAGCTGTCTGTTCATATCACATCATATTGGTTGGAAGTTTACATTTAATCCATGTTGGCTTAAGATCACAAAGTGGGTCTTGATATTTGCTGCAAATTGCTGTAAACATTATGGCTCAACAATGAAACAGCTCAGGTCAGTTCCATGTAGCAGAAGTTTTTGTCACACAACAATTCACGCAGATTGAGTATTTACAGGCAAAAAGGCTGAGTTTGTCTATTGGTGTCAGGCCAGCATAGATCTGACAGCAGTGCCAGTGTCACCTGGCAATAGTGCTCGTGTTCTCCACACTCTCTACGATTGGCTGAGAACTGCTTTACTTACATTCTGTGGCCCTTGCACCATCACACCATCCATCTATATTCCCTCTCTTTCTCTCACATACACACACAGACAAACACTCTTTTAATGGGGCATAGCAGTCCAGCCGGAGCATACACACATGCACATGCACACACGCACGCACACACACACACACACACACACTGGATGTCCAGGAGTAAGGCAGCAGATTTTATTTAATCTCTTTTCCTCAGTGTTAATTGGGTCAAAGCATCCTTCTCTGCCTTCTTGATGTGCAAATGAATGTGGCATCGAGGGACGCCCGCCCATCACTCCACAGGCACATTTACAGGACACCTCAGGGTGCCGGGCTGCCGTCTGTGACCTGTATATGGCAGATGAAGGAGGGGAAGGGTGGGTGTAAGGTTGTCAATACCGACCTGGATCAGAGAGACTGGAGCTAAAGAAAAAAATCCCTGAGTTAATTATTGTGGTGGAAGCCCAGAGGCAATATATGTCACTTCCTCTCCAAATGAAAATTACATTTACCATCCTGTGATACTAGAGTTTATGTGATATTTAATAATGGATCACATGTTTAGGAAAAGGTCACACGGAAAATCTACAGTTATGCACTGAACTCTGTTCAATGCATTATTCTTGGGTGATATCTGTAATACATTTACATCTACTGTGGATAAATAATGTGATCAACAGTGCTGAACTTTTCAGAATCTTACAGTTGGCGAGAGCTAATAAGTTGACACTTCTGACTGCATAGCAGGTGGTTACAGGGCCTCTTTTTCGGAAAGCTGTTCCAAAGCTGTCAACAAGAGGCAAATAGGATCATTGGAGAAATCGACACACTGTCCCCAGCATTAAATACCAGCAGCATCTGCAATCTCATTAAACAAAAACAATAAGTTTACAAAACTAAGAAGATGCTAAGCCAGGTAATTACAATGTTTTGAATTAATTACAGTACAATGTGATTAATAAAGGGTTATCTTGTCTCATACTCATTAATTTATCTCATTATCACACTTATGGCACACTCATGAATATGGGGTTTAGTGTCTTGCCCGAGGACACTTCAGGGGTCCTAGCAGCAGCAAGATTGAGCAGATACATTTATTGATCAACTTAACATCAGGTTAGCCACATCAAATGCAGGTTTGCCAAAATGTTACAGTGCGTTCCTTCAGTTAAAGGTTACCAACTGAGTATGGTGATAATACTTGATCATTGTTCCACATGCTTGATTATAAAGTTAGTTAATAATATGTCAATGAAAACATTTTAGGTTTTCAAACTTCATCCAAACTTGTCTTTAAGAGTAAATAAAGACCGTTTCTGGGATTTCTTTTGTTTTACGTTTTATATTGAGAAACTATGAAAATTATGAATATTATGAAACTATGAATATCATGATTTTGTAAAAGCACACTTGCTCTCTGAGTTAATAGAAGGCTATGTGTCAGAAGAGAAAGTAAAAAAAAGCTAGGTATAATAACTGACTGGAAGTTGGAAGATGGAATTGATAATGATTTCATGGTGCATTCTGACCACAGTGCTAACTATCCTGCTTTTAATTGGACCAGTGCCCTAAGCAATTTAAATGCCCCCTCTGTCATTCTACTGAATGTTTCCTTTAAGTGTGCAACAATTTATTTATATTTTCGGATAAATTATGTTTATCTGATCAATAAAACAGTGCACTGTGACTGAATACACATACTGTACTTAAGTATTTCACTTTTTAACTTAATTGATATGACATACTTGTACTTGTCTAGGGGTTGCAATGGCTTTTTGTGAAATTACCATGTATGTAATGTATAGAAACTGAGCAAGGCCAAAATAAAGCTCAGTTCTTAGATGAGAACCTCTCTGTGGCAAGTCATTAATACACACTGATCACAATCCTCCAGAAAAAAAAACTATTTATCTTCACCTAGAAAGGTAAAGAAAAACCCAGATACACCAGGCTGGACCGTCATTGAGAGTTAGTGGAACCCCCCCCCCCTTCTCGTCATATAATTAGGTATCGATGGCCAATGACCCCCTCCCTCACATTCTTCTGCTTGGGTGCATCACTGGAATGCCAATGACAACCCAACCCAATCCAAACTCCCGCTGGGAGGGTGGGGTCCCAGCACTCCAGGGAGAAATGCATGGACTGCCTCTTCCCATTGTCTGGTAATTGGATAAACTTTGTGGGAAAAGTGAAGGAGAGATAAATAAGCAATAAGAAGGGAAGGACAGTTGCAGTTCTAAACCCCTTTTTTGTATAGCAACAACACACACTCCTACTCATACTCATGAAGAGCTTGCAACATAGCGGTGTCAATTCGAAGAAACATGAGACGTCAGTTAAACCTGAGGTTTTTAAAGTAAACAGCAATTTGATAGTTCAAAAAGTTGCAGGAACTTTGAGACTAAATCAACTTGACTAGGACTTAAATGTCCTGTTTGCATTGTCTTTGTTTGAGTGTGCACTGAATCTATGTTAAGCATGTGTTTACATGTCAGGGAAGAAATTCAGGGGATCAACATGGAAAAGAGCAGACTTTAGTACATGTTTGATGATAACTAAATATGGACATTGCGTTTGTTTTGTGCACATCCAGATAGTATTCATTATGTCTCCACTAAATTAAGGTGCTTAGATCTAAGTCTGGTCTCTGTCACAGGGATTAACTGCTTCTGAGATTTGGCTGTAACGTTCAAGGTACAATTGTAGTCCACTCTAAATATACCCAAGCAACTTCTGCTCTTGTATTGTGAGAGGAATTTATTTGGTAAAGTTGCCAATTCTTTTGGTTTTCATCCCCATTTTCATGTTATGTAAATCTGATACTTGCAAGGAGTCAAATTGAAATCCAATTAAGCTATTCAGCCTTTCCATTAAGTAAGATTTAGCTCAGGCTGATTAATGTATATGTAGCCATCAATCAAGAAAATGTGGAATACATACAATAATAAATAAATAAATAATCCATGTAAAGGAAAACACTTTTGCCAAGGGCTGTTGAATATCTGCAGAATATACTGTAAGCACACATACGTCTTTTATGAATAACAACTAGTTACTCTGCAATAATATCATGTTTGTTTGTGTCTTGTATTTTTATTAGGGAAGGACATACGCGAGGGATACTACTGTGCAAATAATGATCTTTCTCCGACAGCAGAGAAGAAATATTTTGAGACTGGGTTCTTATCATAAGAGTTACTGTTACGCATCTTTGAAATGTGTCTTGTAGATCTGTAACTAAGATAGTGGAGCTGTCATGTTATGGTTTTGTTTGGGCAATTCTTTAGGACATATGCAGAACATTCACAGAGAGAAAATAGACATGCTGAGTATTTGTTAAGCCCCTTAGGAGACATCAATAATTTGGGAGATGAAATCACTGTCAGCCAATTAAATGAACCAATTTGCCATAAGGTGCATTTGATCCGATGAGGAAGAGCAGATATAAGTTCAGTGATGTGGCTACAGACCTTAACATTATCCATGGGATATATTCGGGCCACATAAAAAGAGACCTTTTTCACTACAGTCCATCCCAGCCACTGATAGAAATGAATGTCCAGCGCGCTGAGGTTTCACCTTTATCAACACTGTGACAACTGCGAGAAAGAAAATAAATAAATGAGTGGAATGAATGCTTCTGGGAATTAAAATGATATGAAGGTTGGCTCAGTATCTCATGTTAATTACACTGTTATGTCACATCAGGAGGATGAAATGGAGCAAAGGAACAACTCATCAGAATACAGATGACAGTTACTTACTTGTTTTGTCCCCTGAAGACAATGCTAATATCAGCTGTGTAAAGACTTGTAGCCGAGACTGATATTTATAGTTTATGTTGAGTACAGCAGGTGGAAGAATCACAGAGGGCCATCAACTGATGTAATGAGAGAAATATTTATCAAATATTAGAGTGTGTTTCTTTTTTAACAGTCACAAGGTGATCATTTCACACAGCACTATTGATATCAGCAGGGACGTTTGACTTTGGCGGCCCCAGGCAAAAATTATTAAATACATTTTTTTTTAGCTTTTGACAGCGCGCAAGTACCATGAGGCCCCCTATAAAGGGGGTTTATTCATGGAGACATTTAAGGGGGTTTCAGGTTGTTGTTGCCGTGGACCAATCTAAACAGCTGTCTTTGGGGGGCCCCTTCTAGCCCTAGGCCATTGCCTAGTTTGCCTGCCCCGTTGCGCCTCTTGATATCAGTACACATCAACTTTTAGTCCTCCACTTCTTTTATAGTGAAAAGAGAAGGTAAGCTGATATGTAGTCAAGCATCTGCACTGGCTTACTGATATTTGATGTGTTGTTGACTGTGATTCATTAATTAACTAAAGAAGGCGATGTATTAACATTTAGTGTTTTAGACATGTGTGCAAAAAAGTTTAGTAATGCAAATTAGCAAAAAAAAACTTGTTGTAGCATTCTGGTGATATTTGATAAATCATTAATTTAAGCAGTGAAGGGGCAGGGGTTGGCTGGAGGACAGGTGATAGGTCAGCTACACTGCCAAGAATCACATAACTCAACCTGACGTGTTCACTCAGGCCTGCTTGCCAATGGCCTGGGCACTACAGCCAGTACCAGGACTTCTAGTTCTATACCCGCCAGCATCCGCCAACTCCTTTCTCCCCTCCACTCTTATTATTGCCAAGGCAGTGTTTAAGGGGTGAGGTTGGAATGGGTCACTGGAAAGGCTTTCAATCTTCCAGGGGGCTCAGTGTGCAAGTCTTCAGGTGCCTTCTGGTATGTTGGGGATGATGCCAGGGATAGAGCAGGATGGGGGTTGTGATTCTTTAGCACACAAGGTTGCAGATCGGATCACATGGGATCATTGTCATTTGAAGATTTCCTCAACAGGGACTGTCTTAACTCTGAGTGTTAGTTAAAATCCTTGTGGTGGAGGTAGGTTCTCCATCTACTTGGTATTTTGGGACTTTGAAAATAACTTTAACAGCAAACCCTTTCCAACATTTTTTTTAATAAACAAGCTTTAAGCTACATTCTGCTCGGCGTAATGTTTTTACCACTTTGGGAAACCTATACTGATCTTGATATTGTATACTCAAGGTGTATGTCATTGTCATAATCAAACTTATATTTCAAGATAAGAATGCATACGATAAAGCTTGTCTGACAGCTTCATCTACATGGTTTGATTCATCATTGGTTAAGTCATTAGCTGAGGTTGAAAGTTTTTCCTTTTATTGTCACTTCACACATTTCCACAAATAGCCAGTGGAAAACTTGAGAAGATGAGCTGGTCATGTTTACTTTACTTTTGTAGTCACATGACTATACTGACTAATTAACAGAATATCAGCTATATAACTGATTTGACCACACATTACTTGCAACAATTGCTTTGTCACTTTTACTCATTGTAAACTCTAGCAAAAGGAAAACACAATTGCATAGTCTAACCTGCCCCTGTCACAAGTTTGACAAGGCACCAATAACCATCTGGTCCAGGGGTCTCCAACACATCACTTTCGACCTACTGGTAGCTCGCCGGCAGCTTTTCAGTCGCTTGCAGTTCACAGACTATGTTCAACGAATCCAATGACAAGTTCATTCTGAACCTAACCAATCACAGAGTTAAAGTGAGGCGTTTGGTACAGCAGCAAGTTTATTCTGATTTAAGATTGAAAATGAAGGTGGCCGGGTCAAGAAAAAGCCGAAAACATACAATTTCCACGTTTTTTCACACCAACGTGTGAAAAAATCTTTATGTTTCAAAGTTTTGGATGCCTCTTGTTATTGTAAGATTAGAAAATTATATTTCGAGGCAGTATATTCAGTATTATAATTTGAATGCTGAATAATGCAGTGTGTTGGGTAAGCAGGTAGTTAATGTTCGATAAAGTGGTTTTAGCACACACACACACCTTCTTTCTTCTGTGTGAGATACAGTTAATTAATGGCTGCAGATAGTTGATGAAAGGAAGTTCCCCAAGATGATTCTTGTTTGCAATGTGTATTTGGTGTTTACATATTAATCTGTATTGTATTCTACAAACTGTGATGGGTAAGTCTTTATAATTGCTAAGTAGTGATGTGAAGTTTTGAAAAGCTTGTGAATATATATAAGCTATGCTATGCAAGTAGCTTTTGGCTACTTACATTTCTTCAAAGTAGCTCTCAGATGAAGAAAGGTTGGAGACCCTTGTTCTGATCTGTTGACCATTTTATTTGGTCAGTCAGAAAGTGTAAGATTTGATATTAATAATTACAATAATCGTTGGCCAAAATGTTTAAACCTCTTTTACAATCATTTAACGATAAATCCCATTACTTTAATCAGTTCAATTTGAGGATCAATAAATATCTACAGACAGGGCTCATCATGGAAATTCAAATAGATTTTTGTTAAGTACGTCAGTGTGAAGGTCCATGCTCACGCTAATGTGAGGAAAGGAGACCGTTTGTGCCAGAACAAGTAGATTTTTATTGTCCACTAACTAAAAAAAGAGGCTATCACAGTCCTCAAAGAAAACAGAATAAGAGGCTCCACACAGTCCTCAAATCAACAAAACACAACCGCCTTCAGCACTCTATTTTTGAGTTATGCGGCGTTCAGTCATACCTCCACCCAGGATTCAGCCGACCATAGAGACCAGAACGAGGTAAACCACATGCTTTATACTGAGTGAATTGATTACTTGATTCTGGTTAGCTGTCTGGTCTCCAGCCGCCACTCCCCTCTTTCACCTGCTAACTACCCCATAGCCAAAATCAGCAAGTACTGTATGTCAAATTGTAATTATATGTTACTGTTGTTACTCCCTACATGGAAATAAGCATATGTTTTCACAAGCTGCATCCGTATAGAACTGTGTTAAAGTTTCTTTCCATAGTTGGCCCCACTGTCTATATAGTATCCTTCACATTCTTGTTTGAATAATTCAGGGAAACTTACAGAGCAACTTGCTCTGTGTTTGGAAGCCATGTTCTCTCCTACAAAATAATGACACATTAAAGTCTGCATACTCAAGGGCCTCTTATCTTTGTCTCAAGTTATCTTCCTGAAGTTCTCATTAATGCCTTTCCCCACTTTTACTCTCAAATTCATTATTTTTCCTACTAATCTCCAGAGTGGATGAAAACCTCTGAATCCTTCAGAAAGCATTTCAAGCCGAGTGAAAAAAATATTATTGCCTCTGTTAAATTAATACTCAGTGCCAATAAACTATTGATATCTTCACTTCTTCAAAGCAGGTCTGGCACCTGGGACAACAGGGTGGGGAAATTGTAAAATATTCTGAGAAAGGGAAAGAATCAGTTTAGAGCAAATTAAATTGCCATCTTGAACTAGTCTGTGAAGGATTAGTGGTTAATTGTAATTTGTGCGCTGTGTCCCTGGCCATTGCTGCTGTGTTGCTGTAAGCTGTCTGCAAGCCGGTGATAGAATACTCATTGCTCTTGCTGTCATAATGGCAGGAAGAAGAAGAGACTCCGATTATCATCCTGCAGAAGAAGCCGGGGGTGCCATGAGTGGAGTTGTGTTTCTCAAAGTCCAAAGTCCAAAGTGATTCTTTGTTTCTTGCCAACTGTTTGCCATGTCCTCCATCTTGCCCTTCAGAAGGCAATGACACAGGAAAGTGTATCAAATTAAAACATTTGGTATTGTTAAGTCACTCGTCAGAGGAAAAAATATCTGATAATGGATGTGTAGAAGTCAAACACGCAGGGATGAAATATAAAATGTGTCTGTGCATGTGTGTGTGTAAGAGAGAGATAGTGATAGGGAGATTAGTTGTTGGGCATTCAATTCCACGCCGCTGACCCTACTGTGGCCTCTGCATCACAGAGGGGAGTTTTTAGAGGAAATCTAAACTGCACTGTATTGGATCTGTCCACTTCATAGCACCGCAAGATACGGATTTGATATCTGCGTGCACTGACATTACTCACGCACACACACGTACAGGCACGCACACACAGAGGAGCATGTCTATACGAACAGAAAAGCTTAAGGACACTGCAGGTCTTCTGAACCATCTGTAGACAAGCATAGCAAACAAATCTAAACCATGGTGTGTAAAGCTTGTCAAATCCTGACGCTTTTCTGCCAAAGGGGCTTCAGCTATGTACAGAGTAAAGGCTCTGAATACCTTTTGTCAATGGGATATTTAAGTTTTTCATTCCAACATTGGTAAAAAAAATGTAAATCCATCCTACTCTACTAATCGTACTCCCTAAATCCAAAGTGAACTGCACTGCTCAATTGTGTGGCTTTGCCACTTGTGAACCTTACACTGTCATTTCATTGATTGCTAACATAAAAACACATTGATCAAAGCAGCTTTTGCAAAGTGTCAACTTTTTCTTTTTTGTGTTTCCAAGTCCTAATTTCAGGAAGACGTAGTTCAGCGTAGTTCACTCAGGCATGCTCCTTTGCACGCTTGGGTTGAATTGTATTCATCATTCATCCTCACTGCTACATTCTCAATTCCTAGCTGTCATATCTTGGGACTTTCATCTGAGCGATCAGCTATTTAGCAGCTGATCACAACTACCCAATAAATAAACCCATAAATTGTATAACCAGTCTATTGGCTAATGGCCAAATATATGTACCTGTTGTTTGAGATTGGCATGAGGGAAGCTGCAAAAATATTTGTGGAATGGGCTCACTTCACCTAGGTCACCTGATGGTTACTGGTTCCCTATAAGCCTCGCCCATAGGAATAAACCTAATAAATCAAAAAACATGATTAACTTTTAATTGTTTGATACACCTACCAATAAAATATAAATGTGAACAATGTTTAAGCACAATGTATGCTCATCCAAATATAAACTTTATAAACCATGATAAATACAGCAGTTATGATGTGTCATCATTACATTATCAGGTAATATTCCCCCTTCACAGTTGTAACCTCATTCAATACATATTGGAAGAAAAAAAGGTCTAGAATAACTGTTATTAGCTTTTATTGAATTAAATGAAGAAAAAAACAGTATTTGAATTGGAATGCAAATGCTTCCATTTAAATGACCAAACAATAATACAACATACTGTACATAGATGAGAATTCCTAAAAAAATATATTACACCACATTGATCAGCCATGCTATCAGAGAACTGATATTTAAAATTAAAAGCTTGGATCAGACTCATTTAAAAACAAATAAATGATGTCGCAGTATATGTGTAACCACTGGTTAAGTGCTCTGATTACATCAATAGTATATATTCTCTCTGTTCTCCTCAATAAATGTCTTTGTCATAACAAGCTAAGGGGAATTGAAAAAAATCTCCCTCTGACCTTTGCTCATTAATTTTAATGGTGTCTCTCATGGAAAGAGAAACAGGATTTGTCCCATATCTTCTCTTCATAAATCTCCAGAGATAATGACGCTGAAGTGAAATAATATTGCAAAGACCTTTGCCAAACAGCAATTTCATTGTCTTACCATCTAGCATAAAACAAACAACACAGACCTCCAGCTAAACAGAGGATCAGAGCTCAGTTTGTGGGAGGTGGATAGCTGGAGCGGGGTAGTGATCTTCAGATGACTTTGGCCAGAGGATTGGTCCACAAGTAGAGGGGAAAGGGACATCATTTGGAGTTGATAAGGGTTGCCAGAAGGGGGGGGGGGAACTAGATAAATAAGTCTGCATTCAAAACATTGTTATAAAAGTATCTACCCATTTAGTTACTAAGATTGTTCTGTATTGTGATAGTGGCACTTGGTTATCAAAACAAACACCACAAAGCTGGCTTGAAAGTTCTATCAAAAGCTTGAAAAAAAAGCTGATTCAATAGCTTGACAAAAAGGCTGGTTTCTCTATGCATGGAACAAGACAAACTGGCACAGGAAAAGGGAAGACAGGTGGAAACCATCAAGCGCGGGGCAAACACTGACGAAGACAGGAAAACCCACAAGCAAAAGAGGTAAAAGGAAGAGGCAAGTAAACAACACACAAGGAAGTGATTGAAGAAACCAGACATGAGTAAACACACACTAAGCATACTTAACATAACAAATGACATAGCATGACATAACTTAAAATAACTTAACATAACATTAATGACGTGATATGACAGTATCCCTTCCCCTAGGGATGGCTCAGTCCACCAGAAACTGTCGCCCCTGTCTTCCCTTCCGCATCGCTAGGAGCTTCTTAGCGGTGGAGACAGGACCACCAGCAACCTGGGAAGGCATAGGCGCACAGACACATGTTTAATAATTTTGGATATGGGAAATTGACAAACCTTGGAGCCAACTTGCGTGGCGTGGAGAGGTGAGTCCTTGTTGGCCAACCTTTTGGCCTGGCCTATAACACGTAGCGGCTCGACGCTGACAGTCTGCTATTCTCTTCATTATGGTGGAGCTCCAGCAGTCCAAATGCAGTGTCAGCAATGTACCATTGCGTGAGCACTGGGAACCACAACCTCACTTTTGGTCTCCGTGAACAGCAGAAGTCGGAAGCTGTAGGCCGCTTTAAATGGCTTCAAATGGAAGCTGTAGGGACGGCATACTCTACCTGTGTTAGGCGCTTGCTTCAGGACGCCTGGTTCTGGGAGATCAAGCAGCGGAGATAGGTCTCCGACTCCTGGTTCAGCCCAAAGTTTGGCCATTTGATTGAGGAAACGTTGTTGGTGGCACCTATAAGGTGGCAAAACCCTTTCAGAACCTGGACACAAACTGGACTTAAAAGCTGGTGCAGCATGACCTCTGACATAAGAAGGTAATTTAGGTAAGGTAATGTGTCATTTTTTAAAGTTAATCGACCCTCGTCACTTTCACCTTCTCTTAGAAGTAACAAAAAAAACATCAAACCAGCCAGCTAAACTTCTGGCTTGTTCTTTTTCAATGAAGACATAAATACCAATGCAGCACCTATTCATTTGTTGGTCAAGCTCAACTTACGCTAACTTACCATGGCATCACACATGGAGGTTCTTTTTCCACTTCATTTGTAGCATCAAACTGTCTGTCTGTCAACCTCTGCATTGTGCCGGGTGAGAACTTGGCTTCATTGAAAGGTGTTTGTCTGTGATCAGGGTATTACAATGCTCAGTATTCCTCTGTCCTGAGAGCCTCTAGTGTGAGGCAACATTCCTTTCAGATACATTATGCACCAGTCAACCAAGCACATTTCCTCCTCAATAATTAAGTAATGAAAAGAGAGCAGAGGGGAAGTAGAAGCAAAAGTAGAGGGAGGACATGTTCACAACTTTTTCCCCCTTAACATCTTAACAACTTTCTTCTTGTCCTCCTATCATAACCCCTATGCACATTTTCACCTGTCTCCAACTCCTCTAAATTCCTCCCCCTCCGTTGTCTAATTTCCACAATATTACAATGTTCTGCTCAGCTGAAGCACATCCATATATTCTTAAAAGGCTGGTTAAACTCAATCATTAGACTAACAACTTCCTTGCCCTCCAAATGATCACCCCAGAATTAGAGGGATTTGTTCTGGAAGGGGAGTCTGCAGTAACGATGAGAGGCATACAATACAGACAGGAAAAAAAGTTTTCCTTCTAAATTCAAATTAACAGAGAAATGGTGCTTTGTTCAATTGCTCAGAGAAAAGAAACAGAGATAAACAAGTCTACAACAATTACACCTGTGAGTGAAGGCCTTGGTTCACAATTTCAACTTTCCTAGATGACTCTGTTGAACCCTTATGAGGATATTTGAAGAAACATTTTCCAATAAAAAAATAAAACCAGACTACTGTATATACTGTAGAGCAGACCAAACCATTCTCATATCTTTTGCCAAGCACGACACAACAAAATACCAAATTAGAGCTAAAAGAGAAGGGAATACCGGACAAAATCTTGACACTAATCACGGAATGAATGATCATTTTGCTTTTTGTCCGAGTGTTAAACTGTCTGCTCATACACTTGTCAGATCACCTTAATCATTTAATGCAACTTAAAGTTTCTGCTACATTGCATTTCTCTCTCTTTGCAATGTAACTTGTGGGAGGAGAGAGCACAATGATGCAAAACAACTTAAATCAATGCTAATAAAAGAAATAATCCTCCCTCACACACTCCTACACACACACAAACAAGCCACGCAAGAGGCCAGTGGACAATAAAAGTAGCTAATGGAGAACACCTAGCCCTCGGTTTTGAAAGTGGAATGTGTGCCAGGGTTTCCATTCCAGTCTGTAGTGGACTCTCAGGAAGTGTGCAATCACACATTTAATTGTCTTTATTGTCTGCAGTGCTCCAAACAATATATTATGCTAATGTCAGCAGCTACGCCCGCGATGTACTATTTATTCACTCCGTGATAGCACTCCAAGCACATACATGTTTTCTTTTGGACCATCTGGCCCGGCATGTATGACCGGCTCGGAAATGCATGTATGTGCTAATTAATTAGCATAGCTCAGGAAGCAATTATACTGCGATATAGTCCCTCCCGACACCCCCACACACATACACACTCTACCCCTTAACTCTGCTTCGTGTCTTTTCATGGCACTTGAACACACTTCATTAGCTTTGATATGTGGAAGAGGGGAGCAACGGTCCGAGTTGCTGTCACTCGAAATCTCTACACGGCTGTTGTTCAGGCTAAGGCGGGATGGGCCAAAAGGGTTGAATTTGGGGGCCATCTGGTGTCAAATGCTAGAGTAGAGAAGCCTGCGCAAGTAAAGCCTAGCAATGCACGAGTGACGCACCCACTCACACACACAAGAAGAGCAATTTACTTTCCAAGCATGTCATTCACGGCTCACTCACATCTTTGTGGCGCTGGAAGTGCTGTGTTCTTATTTTGGAAGTAGAGTCGAAACAAGGATGAACCGGAAACTTCCCTCAATTAAAGGTTATTTATCAAAAAGCTGTGATATGACCTGTAACACGCACACACTCAGCTGAGGGGTACCCAGTGCTACTGATAAGAGATGGGCAGTTACTGTCCCCTCTCTAACAGATCCCACAGAATAACACTGTTTCTTTGTTTGAGATTTGATTTTAAGTTTTCCAGTTTGGGTGTTGTCTTGTTCTTGATTGGACGTCTTTGTCCATGTCCATGCCCAATGTGGCTTTCTTGTCCTATCATTGTCCAGTATCCTGTGGACAATGTTCCTCCCAAATAGATGTCCTCAGGGCATAGTCCAAAACTCCTTCCCTTGGCATGTGTCAATCAGTTAATGAATTAGTTATTGGCAACTATTTCCGAAACCTATTGCATATATTATGGCCCCCATGATGTCCGGTTTGTATAGCACCATAAATACCTCAGTTGGAATGTGGCCAGTTTTGTGAATAATTCATTGCTCATTTAGCAGGAAAACTATATAGTGAATGACTTAGTGATATAAAGGTTTAAGAAGTATTCAAGATGAAGGTATAGACAGTGTTCAATTATAAAGGAATAAAGCACTATGCTGATTCGATTATAATAATTCCACAGAAGTATGAAGGCTGTCTTTGGTTCCCAGTTCGCTTTGCAGGTCAACATGGCCATGCAAATGTAGGAGGACTGGGACTAAGAATTATGTCCATCACTATATACAGAGGCTTCCCAACAGGTCAGGCAAACTAGGCAATCCCCCAAGGACAGCTGTTTACATTGGTCCACAACAAGGACAACCACTTTAAATGTCTTGCCATGAAGAAGACACTACAATGTCACGTAGGGGGCCCCATGGTTCTTGCGCATTGTCAAAACCTTTGTTTTTTTTGCTGACTAACTGTTAAGGAAAATGACTATCCTATTGCACTTTTCTTATTAAAACCATTGTTAGATTGATATACCTCATTCATCTTCATCATTGAGCCATAACGTTCCATCTAAAACACATGAGTTAGCTACAATGCAGTATTACCTCCACCCTCCACAAACACATTTATACCCACACACACTGTAATTTATTTTGACCTGACATACACATGCTGCCTTGGCATCACCTCAAGGAGATCAATCTGCCACAAAATACTTCCGCTGACAATTACACAATTTGAAACCATGTGTTTTTTTTAATAATTTGGGTGATGTCTCTAGTATCAACACACAAGGAAGTGAATAGCAATGAGACACACACAAACACATGCTGACTTTGGTTTTTAAATATAATTTGGCTGCAATAAAAAAAAGTGCCATATCATTTAAAGAAAGAAACAAGCCAATTTTTACCTGATGTTGATATTAAATCTATTACAGCTTTAATACATGTAATATTCTGATATGTTCGACACATCATAAGAGCTTTCTGCTGTATTGTCCTTGTTTGAGGCCATTCAGTTATACACCAGCCAGTCATTTATCTCCCATAAATCCTTTAGCAATCACTCTATATCACACAGTGCTCAAACTCTGACACTGTGCTGTCAGGATTTGTTTATGGAGTCTATGGGGTGTCAGTGGTGATTTCATTTGAATATATTAAGTTATCTAAACGAGTGCCGCATGTCAATGCCAACATGTGTAATTTAGCATTAACCAGCAACGTTGAACTGTACTTACACAAACCTGTGACTCTGAACATGATTCCCATTAATGCGGAAATGTGTGAAGGAACTGCTGCACAAAGCAATTCTGAGGGATGAATAGGAGCTTGTCTACTTTCGCCACTTCTGTAGTATATATTTAAAATAAGCAGTATGATTTTCACACAGCCGTGACTTTGTATTGGGATATGCACGTATTGTGTGCGGATTGAGTCAGGAGTACCACATGTTTTTTTCTATTTTCTCCTTAGCTGAACACATACAATGGTCCATTTTAAATTTGCACCTAACTCTTGGTTGGCCCATGCATATTCATGGAAAGCCCAGGCCGGGGCAGTGGCAGCGGTGACACTGGCATTTGGGGAGATGGGGGTGTGTTGGAGGAGGGCTTGTTGGGGATGGAAGGCGGGAGGGGTTGGTGGAGGGGCGTGCTTGTCGGAGTGTGTCACGTTTCCAGACCAGCGAATTTTTTTGATTAAAGTCCCTTATCCGTTTTATCATGCATATCCTCACTCTGATTAAAGTGATCGGAGTCTGACACTCACAATGTCAGAGCACGGAACCCAGGAGAGCCCTGCCTCCCTCCTTCCCTCCTCTCTCTCTCTCTCTCCCTGTCACTCTTTCCATCTATATGTCTCTTTATGCCCTCTCCTCCTAATGCATGCCTGGAATGTGTAAATCTTAGGCTGGAGATACTGGAATCGCTGATGCTCCACTGAAACCAACACAAATACCATTTATATGGATAAAAAAATCATTGTGATTGCTGTTTAACACTGCAATCAAACATCACTGTGTTGATTAACTACTCAGCATGATGGAATGTCGAATATGATGAAATGTGTTGATATACATTAAATGTCCTTTGAGCTTTTGGACAAATGTCAATTCCTTGACTTTTTCTTGAGAATATATTAGTTGATGAAAAATACACACAACAAAGCAAGGTGTAAATGACTACTAAATGGTGAATCACAAGATTGTCTATGTTAAACGATATGTAAAATTAACCGTGATTTACAGTGTTGAAGACCACAGCAACACTTAAACCAAGGTCTTCTAATATATTCATCACGTGAAATTTAGAATTTAAATTCAGAATTCTCCATAATTAAAATAGTCTGTGTCTGGTTTTGTCTGTGGCTATATCCACACTACTGAGTTTAAATTTTAATGGATTGGATCTGGTTTGTCTACACCTGGCACCCACACTACTTTTTTTTACACCCTTGAATCTGAGAAGAGTGGAAATGATTCTAACCCTCTTCTAGTCTGAAAACCCTGGGGCTGTATTTTAGCATGGGCAGGCAGAAAACAAAGATTCATTTTCCCACTTCCTCATCGGTTCTTCTTTATCCTTTGTTGACTACCAGCATATAATAAAAAGCAATGTTTACATTACATTCACCTTTAGGTTAGGCTTAATCTGTGTTTTTACGACTGCTGTTTCTCAGCAGTAGTACTTATTTTTAGTAGGGTTGTCAAAGAAATCGATACTTAGATACTAAACGATACAAATCAATACTGAAAATGTGTATCCGATAAGATATGATAGTATCGATCTCAGCCATCAATAAAATGTAGTGTTATTACTAGGTGCTTCCTTTGGTTGACACAACTTCACATGGCACCACTGCAGACAGTCACAAACGCACACACACAGCCCCTCCCCCCAACACTGAACTGACACTGGTATGGCACTTTTCTAAAACATTAAAAAATGGCAAGGGCTGCTGCAAAATCTTGTGTGGAAGTATTTTGCTTACGATGCAAACGACCAGGGAAATCCAAAAGCGACTTTATTTTACAGCAAACAGCGATCAAATCTAGCGACCTTTTCTGGTTTTATTGGAGACTATTTGGTGTTTTGGCAACTCTGACGTAAAAGCACCTATCATTGTGCAGTAACTGAACTGAACGATCAGCTGTTGTAAAACGTGTCTTATGCTAAGTTGGTTTTGTTTAGTTATGTCATGTCTTCTCTCTTTATGCTTAGCTACACCCTTTCCTCATGTGTCTGGTGAGCTCTCCCTTCCTTACCCAAGTTTCCAGCCAGTGTGATTGACTGCCCCTCCCTAATTGTGTCCACCTGGTTAAGAAATTTCCTCGTCTATATAGTTGTCGTCTTCCCTCGTTGCCAGATCGTCTCGTGTTTTAGTGCCAAGCTTTCCAGCGTTGTTTCATAGTTATAGTAGTTCACATTCAGAGTTCGCTCATAGTCATAGTAAGGCAGGGGTCTCAAACTCGCAGCCCCCAGGGGACCCCTAGTGTGACCCCCTACTTGACATCAAAGTTAAGATTTAACGCGACCCGCGCACTGGGAGCCACATAACCCTTTTGACATAATTTTCAATAATTTGAAATAACACTGCATGTAAAAAAAAATTTGCTTTTATGCTATGTATAAACAAACCATAATGTGTTGCATTTATGAAATCAGTCTGGTCAGCAGTGAAAGCATATGAATCTGCCCACGTAGCATTAAACGTTCTGTTTTCTTCAGACACTTTTCTTCTCTTAGAATTCTCCATGGTTACCTGGGGTACATACTGTATGTCGACGAATATTTAGAGCGACAAAATCTGTAACACGCTTTATTTAGATTTTTCAACATCCCTAATAGTCAAATTTAGAATTACATTTTAAAAACTAAGGAACTAAAATTAAATACATTTTAATTAAATACTAATTTATTTTCCAAAGCCACAGGGAGTCGCAGGTTGCCTGTGGGATACAATAGCTCAGGTCTGGCCCAGCCCCACCTAGACAGTCTAACTCCAGCAGCCCCCAGGTAAGTTGGACTTACACCAGTGAAAGCTAATGCTTTGAATGGCCACGCTCTGTTTACAGTCACGCATTGTACTAAACCAGTTGAGATGTGGGTAGGTGAGGAGCTAATCTCTTTCCATATTTTCACCACAGCACAACACCAACTTATTTTAGGATATCTGTGGCTGACCCAACACAACCCAATCATGGACTGGAGGTCGGGAGTGATCAAGGGGTGGGGTCCTAACTGTGGGAATAAATGTTTGAAATGTTTGTAAAAAATTCCAATTCCTAGGTCCATAGTGTATGTTTTGGTGATCGTTGTATTTTTTGTAGGTTACTGACCTTTCAGTAAAATACTATTATAGCAAAGACAATTCAGAGCGGTGTGGCAAGCCATCTAAAATGTCCTACACCCGTTTTAAATGTTCCTTTGACAAAAAAATAATCTGTTTTGTAAATAAGTTTCTAATACATTTTAAATAGTTTGTAATGTAAATAAGTTTGTAATCGAATTTAAATATTTTTTTAAAACGAAGATTTTTTTTTGTATGCCTAATTTTACCCCCAGCGGTATCGAAAATGGTATCAAGTATTGAGTATTGCTCTGAGTGTCGGTATCGAGTTTGAAATTCCAGTATCATGACAACATTTATTTTTATAATAGGCAACCAGCTCAGAGTATGATATCAGCTTTCTGATTACACTAGCACTCACATAAGCAGTGTATGTGAAAGGTCATTTTCAAGTATATTAATATGGATGCGAATTTCTCCGTAGTCTCTTTCACAGAGCTAAAACATTCATCTGGATGGAGTTTTATTTTGTTACTGTGTAAAAACCTAGAAACCTATTAGTATGGCTTTAGCCTGTGGCCTGCGTCTTAATGCTGCCTTTACTTTGAGGCATTTAAAGTTTCTTGGCCCTAACATATTTTTATTGTTGCTGCTTTGTTCTCAGATCTCATCAGTAATATTTACTGAGCACAGGCTTAGCAATTATGTGTTCTTTATATTTTGTCAGCCTGGTGGGATTATTTCCCCTACAGCATCTGTTTGGTCCCCAATGTCAGTCGGTCCTGGGTAGGAAAGCCACATTCATTGACCACTCCAGTCTCTGTTTCCCCTGAGGACTGTGTATTGTCTCTGAATATTCAGTGTATCAAATCAAATCAACATGTATTTGTATAGCCCATTAACACAAATCACAATTTGCCTCATAGGGTGAAACATGAGAGTATGAACATGTGAATGTGATTTATGGTTGTTAAAACTAGAGAAGCCTAATTTAAAGCGATCACACTACTATTTCATCTGCTATTGTCGTTAAAGAAATGAGTGTTAAATACAACACAATGCCACTCAAAAGCACACATCAACTTTAATTTATTCACACACACACGGACACAAACGCGGTACTCTGTGACGGTGGGCTGAATTACAGCGGGAGTCTTTTAGCATGTTACCCCATTAGGAAAGGATGCATGTGGGCTGCACTGGGAGTGGGCGTTTCACATTCACGCACACACACTCTGTTGCCAGACACACAGACTTGATGAAACAGCTGGTCCAGACACAGCCGAGACCATCCAATCGGAAATAGTAATTAATGGCATTAGAACGCCGCACAGTTTGGTGCCATTGAGGGACTGGATGACTTTAAAATGTGTAAATCCACAAACTTATCTGACCTAGCAATGGAAGGCTTTGCACCCCCTCAGCTAAATAGATTAATTATCTGCAGGGCCTGGCGCTGTCATCAGGAGCCACATGGATATCAGATCAGCCCAGATACCGCTGGAAAGCATTCCTTCTGCTAATGATTACAGCACTGTTGCTGCTTAGATATATGTTTAGGGATTCATGGTGTGAGATGGGGCTCATATGCATGTATATAATACGGACGAGAATGGTTTTAAAAGGCACGGAGCAAAGGTCTTGTAGCATGCTGTACCTTATATTTATTCCGATTTTAACTGTGGAATTTGATTGTACAGATACTGATTCCCATGGTCAACATTTAACATCTTTTCAGTTTAACAGTACACGATAATGCCCATGTGAATGTTGTTTGCCGAGAGCCCTCAGGTGTCTCTGAAAATGCTGCAGGAACACAGACTATGTTCCAATGCATTACATCCCTGGGGTGGACAAATCATCAGAGATTTTGACAACCAATATGGAAAAGAAAGAAAAGAAAAAAATGACAAGGCAAAGGGAAAAATAGGGTATAAAGTCCCAGAAAATGGAGAGCAAAGGATCTCAGGGGTAAGTATTAGTTGTCACCCCAAGATCAAATAGTACAGGCCAGGGAAGCGACCAGAGAGCCTGCGCCCAGGCAAAAATAAATATAAAGTCCAGATTTAATTCTGATACGGAGAAATAGAATTTCAAAGCTGGATGTCTTATCATTGGCATGTCCCTTTGCCGCACTGATTTCCCTAGCAAAAGCCTGTCAGTGCTATTATGTTGAACATGGAACCAATTTACTGCGCCGGCTAAACAGGGTTACCACTGCTCTTGTACCCACTAAATGTTTGAAGTTATCACACAGTGGGAAAAAGCATTTTGAATGTTTTTCGGGAGGGGCTATGCTGGGACTGGCTCGGACGAGGGTGGACTGTAATTGAAAAGTATCAATCAAAAACAAGGCAAGGGTCAGGGAAGGGAAGCTATTATGTTAACCCAGTCCACTGGTGCGCTGGAGGAGCCCAAATGCATTTCTTTTGTATCGGTAATGCTCCCCTGCTCTTGGAGCCACTAAGCCCTACGACTGGCGGCCTGATATCTCTGGACGGACAGCGGCTGGGAGGGGAAGGAGGGGATTATCAAGTGGAGCATGTGGCCATTACAGGCCTGTTTCGTGATGCTATCTGCCCTCTGAGATAAGCAACCCTCGGCTGGTCAGACATTTCCAATTTCTATACATGAGAGATGAAGACCTCTTGCCTTTGCTCGCTTCACCTTTTCTTATATTATTATATTTTTGCCTGGCCCCTAACATAGCCCTTTCTGTATATTAAAACTGTCCTCCTGTGTGTCTGTGTGACCTGCTGCTTTCCGTTAAATAGCTGAACTTCACAGGAAGGCTCTGCGCAGTGTGAGGAAGATGAAGAGAGGTCGAGGATAAAGAGAACATGTAAATTAAGTGCCTGTTAGACGAGAGGAAGTCGTTTTACCAAAGTTAGGTAATATATACTGTATTTAAAGTATTTCTTAACCACAGCCCTGGTTGTGGAATCACCTCCTTTTCTTCGGTGTATCAACTTTGGCCGTCTATTTGAATTATACAATACGCAATTTACTCACATTTCTTTTCCTCTCTTTCTTCTTTGACAATTTTGAAATTCAAACGCGCTGGCAAGCGTAGCTTGTTGAATGTGTTTTCCTATCAAGGGGCCCAGAACAAATGCATTTAATTGTATTGAACCACCCTTGTTGTGTTTTGGCCATGAATCAATCTGTTCTGATTAGGCTAGAGAGAGGGACAACACACATATTTAAATGAGCTAAACCTCAAGGGTCACTGAGCAATTTCCTATGTTCATGGAAAAAGGATATTCCTCAGCCGTTGGTGTTCCCTTGTGGCTTCCCTTTTTTTCTCCAACGGTCTTGGAATACATTCCTGGATGCATTAACGTATAAGAAAGTACAAATGACAGAGTTTCTTTTCCACAGAATAGCCCTTAGTTAAGGACACCATTAAGTCTAGGTCAGGCTATGAGCCAGGGAGATTATGCATTCTTGCCTGGTCTGCAGTAAACTGAGTTTTGAATGTTTCCATGAATTAAAATCAATTGTTTTACAAGTTCTTCCCCCAGAAATGGGACACCACTGAGAACAAATGAGCCAATTTTTTTGGAGCTGTCATGGCATGTGAAAAGAATAGGGCATACATTTCAATATCTTCCTTTTGGCGTTTACACTTGAGAATAAATAGGAAAGTTATACTGTATGACAACTATAACTGACGATTTGTGTGAGTTTTATAATCTCACTTTTTTAATGGAAAATGTGGTTCTACGTATTCTTTACCAGGATTGAAGAAAAACCTCCAGGAACCTTGACAGATGTATAAGTCCCTTACTATTTTGTTTTCCTAGAGTTTTGTTTTGGAAGCAATGGATTGCATACAGGGAATCGTGTGACATGCTTGAACCCATCAAATCATCCTACAATGAGATAAATATAATTGAGTCTCCATGATGACAAAAACATAATATATCCGTCAATCTGCGAAGATAGACAAAAACACACTTAACAATGTCTGTTTTGTGCAACACTTTTGAACAATCATTAAATTGGAAGGCTAGCCCCTTTGACGTAACATCTCTGAAAGATATCTTCAGCACTGAGGTTTATATTACTATAAATGATTTAAAAATAATAACTCATACAGAAACAACAGCATTATGTAAAATACACTATAAAGACACAGAGAGCTTACTCACCCTCCTTCAGCCATACCGCAGAGTTGATCAGTTTTACATAAAAAATGTTACAGAGACATGAATAATAAATCAATCACTTTTACACTAAGAGTATTGAAACCCAAGTGAAGGATTGGAATGTATTGTATTAGAATAACTATAATGGAATGACCTGAAAGTGACTTATTTGAAAATTCTAGGATGCAAAATAATTAATACATATTATGTATGTCCAAGTGGAAATTCAGGCTTTATCAAGCTATGCATTTTGTACCTGTACAAGATTAAAGAGCCTTAAACAGATGACAGAACCAACAGCAATATATGTTTTTTATAATAAAACCAGTTCTGTACCTCAAGGGAGCGGACAGGGCTTATTCAAAGTCCAAGCTGTTGTTAATATTGGTTTTATTATCTAACAGTTTAAGGACACTTTACACTGTTTTTCCTTTAGTTACTTTGGCTCTTTACTGTCGAGACTGTCAAACTCGGCATTCAAATAATTTCTGATCGCTTTGTATGAAGCTATATGTAACGCTAATGTATCGTTTTGTCATATGTATCATATAACAAAAGTTCAAACATTTGTTTTGGGGAAGGAACATTTTATTTTCACCTGTTGATAAAAAAAGCTGTGTCTTACTGGAAGATGTTCAAACCATTACTTCACTCTGATTTGCAAGTTTAAATAAAGCATTGGATTGAATGTTATGAATTGAATTGAATATTATGTAGGACTGATGAAGTAAAAAAGTGCCAGCAGCAAGTAAACATTAATAAATCAGTTCTATTTTTTTTTCCTTAACAGGTACCATACACATTTTCTTTTATCAGGGAGCAGCACTAACCGGTTAGGTTATTATGCTACATATTTTTTTGGTTTTGCCCCCTTAAAATCAAATTGGGCCATATGTGGCCCGTGACTAAAATTAGTTTGAAACCACTGATCTAAGACAATAAAACATCTAAATGATATATGGCCTTCTTTCAACTCTTATATTATCTTACATATAAATGTTGTCTTACGTGACCTTAAAATTAATTAAAATAATTTATAATAATATAATTTATTTATTTACATATTAGCTGTTTTGAATAACATTACTATCTTATAAAGTACAATATAATAAACTGTATTCTGTTGGTTTATCACGGAATGCATTACTTTGGTTAAATTCTCATCTTCCCCACAGAAACAATGTGTTATCATTCAAGGCAACAAATGAGATTTATTAGGACAACAACAAGGCATGACTCAAGGATCAAGTCTTGGTCCCCCCTTTTTATTTTTTTTCATAATGACCTTCCCTCAATTATTTGTCAATGTTCTGTCCAACTTTATGCGGACGATACAAGTCAAGTCAAGTCAAGTCAAGCCTTTTATTGTCATTCTTGCATGCATTACATACATGCATTGTTGTCGTGGCACCACGTGACCAGCTGGGTCACCTCTTGCCTGTAGAGGGTCTCGTCGTTGTTGCTGACAAGACCCACCACGGTTGTGTCGTCCGCAAACTTGACGATGTGGTTGGAGTTGTGGAGTGGAGTTGTACAGTGATATACATTTCTGAAAGCACTCTCACAGATTGAATTATGACTGCAAACTTATTTCTTCACCCTACATCAATGGCTCGCAGTTAATAAACTACTCCTAAATAAAACTAAATCCAAGACCATGATTTCCTGTACTCGCGAAAACATTAAATTGAATTATCAAATGAAAAAAGCTTAATCATGGGTTATGCAGATTTAGTATATCAGGCTGAATCCAACTATTCTGAACGCATTAAATGTTGCTTACAATAGATTATGCAGATTTGTCCTTGGCTGTCCTTTTATGACCAATCAATGTACAATGAATGCTACTCTTAATTTGCCCCTTTCTAACATAAGAAACATTGGCTTAACTTTACTTTTTAAATGTATACATTCTGATTACCCTATTTAGTTAAAAGTAGTTCCTAGTTTCTAGTTCCTTTCTCATCCAATTACAATTTAAGACACTCCGCACAGCTCTTTTTCTCTGTCCCTGCAGTCTCTAAAATCCATGTTTAAAGCTCCCTCTGACTGGAATAATTGACCTCTACTCATTAGATCCCTATCATCTTTTCAGTTGTTCAAAAATGCCCTATCTTTGTATCTTAGTTTCAATTGTACATGTCCATAACATTCAAACTAAATAGCCATTTCATTTTCTTCTTCTAAATCAAAAATTTGTTTCTCCTGAACTTTAAATGTTCATCTCTTATTATTCTATAGATATCAATTTCTTGTGTTTTGTTTATCTGTTATTGTTTTCTATGTTTGTATTATTATTATTATTATTATTATTATTATTATTATTATTATTATTATTATTATTATTATTATTATTATTATTATTTCTGTTTTGTGTTGTTTTAGGACCCCTGCGAAAACGAGATGGAACATACCAAGGGGTAAAGAATTACAAATATTGACCCTTTGTTTTATTCAGTATCTCAAATATGGCTTGGAACACCTCGACCTTACAGGAAGGACTGATGTTAGCACCTTATGTTCTCAAAAACTTCTTAACGATGCATCACCTGTAGCAACAACAATCTGTGATTATTTATACAGCACCAAAACTAATAAATCATCAGTAATAATAACTATGAGAGTCATGTTCTCTTCTCTTCACAATTTTGGGCTAAACTTCATGCCTGATGGATTTAAGTTAATGTTAAATTACACAATAATATTTCTACCTAATTGTTTGCTTTTTAGTTAAGGTAATCAACATTTGCATGCTAACAAGCGGTCACTGTTCATAAAGCATCCTAAAAGGGGAACAAATGTCCTCAACTCATTGGTTTGGGAGATTTTCACTCCCAAAGGTGCTCAGCATGAGAAAAAGCTTGTGACTTTATAAAACAATCTTAAAACAAGTGAGAATTGGGACCTATAATGATACTAATTTAACATGGACTATTTATGTTTACAATCAATCCAGTCATTTATCAGATGTGGACACAAGGAAGATATGTTTGAATGGAAACAGATAGCCATGTTGATAGGTTTTTGGGTTGGTTGGAGGGATAGGAAGCTGGAGGGAGGTAGAGTAGGCAAGAAGTAGATGGGCAGGGATGGAGGATGGTGTCAGGCGGAGGGGTTTTTAATTCAGATTTCATGTGGGCTCACTCAGCAGTCACTGGAGTCTAAAGTGACTCTGGGGAGCCTCACAGTTCTATATGCAAATAGAGCAACGCACCTGGCCAGTGGAGCAGGCCTGCTGAGAGGTTACTTATGCAAATCTGATTGAGTGAGAGCATATTGCCAGAGCACAGGCAGGCATGTGTGCATAGCTGCGCATAGCTGTGCATGCATGTGCGCTCACACACATACACACACATACACACACAGGCACACAATCACAGTTATTTTTCACAGAGGCTCTGCGACAGCGTGTTCCCCCAGAATAGAGGTGGCAGACAGAGAGAGAAAGGACACAGAATGGGACGAACAGAGAGGGGGAGGGTAAGAAGGTGAAGAGAGTAGGAAGTGAATTTGGAGGGAGTAAAGGACAGTGACAAGGCCCATAGATAAAGGTTGGAGGTGGGGAGGAGAAAGGAGAGTAGGACAGGGGACTGTCCTGCTCTGAGAGAAGCATATGACTTGTGGACATAATAGCATTTCTCACCACCTCTGTCATCACCCTCTTACCCCACAAAGCCCTGCAAGCCGTAAGGAGGCACTAAAAGGGAGGGGAGGAGACGAAACAAAAACCTGGTCACTAGGTAATTTACCATGCACATTTTGTGAATGGGCTGAAAATAAAAATCCTCCTCCCCTTAACCCTCAGAACTCCCTCAGAGGCTGGCATTAACCTGCTGATTAAGTGGTAGAGCTTGGCTGGAGCTCAACCACATTCAGATGCACAGGCCCATGATGTAGACAAATGACTCGAAATTGCATTGGCATGAAGGGGCTCTCAGACAGGCTGCCCCCCAGTTCAGACCCCCCAAGCACAACACATTAATAAAGAGAGAATTAGTTGTACACTGTGCGTAATATAAAATGCCAGAATGGATAAGAGGAGTTTTGCGATTTCAGTAAAACAGTGTTTTAATGTGGATTTTAATTATTTTAGTTTAAAGCAGAAAAGATGAAGTTGTTCAAAAAATAACATTGTTGAAGGGTGATTAGATACATTTGGATATATTTTATTGTGTTTAGTTTGTCTTCAATATACAAGTGACATAGTTTGTTGCGTTTCATCTCATAAATGTAAAGCTATTCCAATGAAAAAATGTCAACTGAAATATATGTGGCCATTCCAGCCTGAAGCACAAATGTCAAACCCTTGGTGACACCAGGGGAAAAGTCAGAAGCCTGTAGGAAAATGTCCAAGAGTAGTTCCTAGCAACAGGGCAGGCAAACTAGGCAATTGCCTAGGGCACCGATATAGAAGGGGGCCCCCCAAAGACCGATGTAAAGAAGTTTACATTGGTCCACAGCAACAACAACCTGAAAACCCCTTAAACGTCTTGCCATGCAGAAGACACTGCAGTGGCACGTTGGGAGCCCATATATAGGTTGCACCATGCTTCTTGGTCTTTCAAAAAGCTTTGTTAGTTTTTTGTATCTGGGGCCCTCAGTGTGTCTTGAAACACCCCTGCCTGTAAGGGACGTATCCCTGTGTGCAGTGGTACAAACTGTTGGCGTTTGCATAAATCATATGACAATGAATCATCCAATACGAAAACAAATTCCTTGTTATACTTGGTTGAATATACAGGATAATTTGGCATTTATAGTGAAGTAAATATTTTAGATTGTACATTGTACATTCTGCAGTGATCTACAGCCTTAATGCTTGCGCATGTGAAGCTGTCTTCCATCCGATAAAACCCTCTGCCGTGTCTGTCCACCACAGAAAAACCTGTCTTGGATTTGCAGCATGTTTTCCTCCTGATCGATGGCCCAGTGTATACATGAAGAGGACTTACCATTCACTTTTACTGCCTTGCCTCAGGTGTTTACTGCACTTTCCTCTACAGCTGTTTATCACCCGGGTAGGTGTTACACACAGGAATATAGCTGCCTTCTCCGTCCACTGGAACAATCTGGAAAATCTTTACCGACAGTTGTGAAGATAAAATGAGGTTAGATAGCATGTAGAATCGACAACACACAGGTGGCTAAATGTAATACATCTGTTTGCAAGGCTTTGAAACAATTCAGACAATAGGAATGCTGCTCTGTTATGATGTATTTAGGATAAAAGTATAACCACCAAACTACACAATATATGTCAGATGCGTAATTTCAATATAGGATAAATAAAACATCCAGAACCTACATATTCACATGCTTTAAATCTTCATGACAAAAAAGCTTCTATTTATACACATAGTCAAGACATTGGCAAGGTTAGAAATAATGATTTTATTTGAAATAATATTTTTTTCTTACAAACTTTGCTTTCATCAAAGAATCCTCCATTTGCAGCAATTACAGCATTGCAGACCTTTGGCATTCGAGCTGTTAATTTGTTGAGGTAATCTGGAGAAATTTCACCCCACGCTTTTAGAAGACCCTCCCACAAGTTGGATTGGCTGGATGGGCACTTCTTGCGTACCATACGGTCAAGCTGCTCCCACAACAGCTCAATAGGGTTTAGATCTGGTGACTGAGCTGGCCACTCCATTACAGATAGAATACCAGCTGCCTGCTTCTTCTCTAAATAGTTCTTGCACAATTTGGAGGTGTGCTTTGGGTCATTGTCCTGTTGTAGGATGAAATTGGCTCCAATCAAGCACTGTCCACAGGGTATGGCATGGCGTTGCAAAATGGAGTGATAGCCTTCCTTATTCAAAATCCCTTTTACCCTTCCAGCATCTTTTCAGTTGTTCTGCGTCTCACAAATGTTCTTCTGTGTGATCCAAACACCTCAAACTTCGATTCGTCCGTCCATAACACTTTTTTCCAATCTTCATCTGTCCAATGTGTGTTCTTTTGCCCATATTAATCTTTTTCTTTCATTGGCCAGTCTCAGATATGGCTTTTTCTTTGCCACTCTGCCCTGAAGGCCAGCATCCCGGAGTCGCCTCTTCACTGTAGATGTTGACACTGGCGTTTTGCGGGTACTATTTAATGAAGCTGCCAGTTCAGGACCTGTGAGGCGTCTATTTCTCAAACTAGAGAGTCTAATGTACTTATCTTCTTGCTCAGTTGTGCAGCGGGGCCTCCCACTTCTCTTTCTACTCTGATTAGAGCCTTGTTTGTGCTGTTCTCGGAAGGGAGTAGTACACACCGTTGTAGGAAATCTTCAGTTTCTTGGCAATTTCTCGCATGGAATAGCCTTCATTTCTAAGAACAAGAATAGACTGTCGAGTTTCACATGAAAGTTCTCTTTTTCTGGCTATTTTGAGCGTTGAATCGACCCCACAAATGTGATGCGCCAGATACTCAACCTGCTCAAAGGAAGGTCAGTTTTATAGCTTCTCTAACCAGCTAAAGTTTCAACTTTCAGTTTTCAGCTGTGCTAACATGATTGCACAAGGGTTTTCTAATCATCCATTAGCCTTCTGATGCAATGAGCAAACACATTGTACCATTAGAACCCTGGAGTGATAGTTGCTGGAAATGGGCCTCTATAAACCTATGTAGATATTGCACCAAGAACCAGACATTTGCAGCTAGAAAAGTCATTTACCACATTAGCAATGTATAACGTGTATTTCTGATTAGTTTAAAGTTATCTTCATTGAAAAAAAAGCTGTGCTAACATGATTGCACAAGGGTTTTCTAATCATCCATTAGCCTTCTGATGCAATGAGCAAACACATTGTACCATTAGAACCCTGGAGTGATAGTTGCTGGAAATGGGCCTCTATAAACCTATGTAGATATTGCACCAAGAACCATTTGCAGCTAGAAAAGTCATTTACCACATTAGCAATGTATAAAGTGTATTTCTGATTAGTTTAAAGTTGTCTTCATTGAAAAAAACAGTGCTTTTCTTTAAAAAATAAGGAAATGTCTAAGTGACCCCAAACTTTTGAACGGTAGTGTATATTTGTCATTCACATATTTAATTAATGCTAATAAGGAGAAACATTTTTTGCATACATACATACAGTTTATACAAAATGAACCTCTCTATGGCTACGACAAAGATGTTAGGATGTAAGGACTGCGATGCATGTTGGCAAATTTCAGGTATATGTTATAGTTATGTTAAGTTTTTATATGTTACGTTATAGAAGTACAGCACGGAGAGAAATACCCAGCATGCTCAAACGTCACGTCTTCAGTTTTGCTTGAGTTCCTTTTCCTGCCGCATGAACCATCACATCTGGCATCAGTCACTCCTTCTGTCATCAACTCTGTTTAATTAGTTGTAACCAAATATTGTAGGAGATACCTGTGCTCACCGTGTGTGCTAACATGTCAATTTGCTTTTAGCATGTCACACAGAGTGACGAATTGTCTCCCACAAATTAATTTGATAAATCATAATTAGCGTATATCTAACTTGAGGTGGCAAACGTGGTGGTGGAGGAGGCTTTGGGTGGAGATAAGATATGTCCTGTTTGTTATAACGTGAGGAATTCTTCAAATGGCAATAAAGTTTATACCATCTTTCAGAATGTCAAATAAGGACACCCTGAAGGAGGGAAGCTCGTCAACAAATCTGATGAACAACTTAATCTCTAATAGATGCGGTACCACTTCAAGATTATTCTCTTGGAGTTTGCTTCGCTTCTTAAGTGATGGGTGAAAAAAACAGCCAATGCAGCCAGTGGAGGGAAAAATATTGCAGTGTCTAGCTCATAATAGAGCAGCCCCTTTCTCGTTAGTCAATGCCTCTTGCTCCAGTAATGGCCCAATTAAGGGAAACCAACCCTGGCCCTCTTTAGGTGTGTCACAAATTGATTATCTCACCATGAGCACTCAGCCCAGTGCCCCCGGATCACAGATACCAAAGATGGTGTTTTGTTAACATGTAGAAAGTCTGCCCGAGCCCAAACTGGGCTAATGACCGACTGTTTTTACACTTCTTAGGCTTTAGGATGCTCATGCGGACGAGTGGAAGGGAGGAGTGAGGAGGGGGTCAGGTTGAGAGAGAACAGGAACATCATGGCTCAGTGATTTGCTTGTTCAGTACCACTCTGAGGCTTTTTTTCCCACTATCTGCCCAGTCATACCTCTCTCCGACCTTTGTTTTGCCTCACACGTGATTCTCATGCATCATCCTACGAGTATACACCTTGTCAATCTGGATCTGGCCCTTCCCTCATGTCAGCACAAATTCTGAAATAATAAATAATAATTATGCAATTTCAAACGCAAAGATTTTTCGATAACCCCTGTTCTATACCTTTCTCATCTTGCGCCTGTCTCATCTTTTTCACCATTTCTTTTTTACCCCACAGTCAAAGCCTTCTGTTTTCAATTTAATGAATTACACATCAGGAGATTTGTCCCCCAACATCATAAGTGGGCCCCATCTCTCGTACACACTCAGGCGCAGCAGTGACACAAAGTGCAAACTTTCAATTGATGGAATCTTTTCTCTGATGAACACTGGTTTTTGAGGCCCGGTCACTCACTCTGCCAGTGCACCTGACCAGCTGCCCTCTCACGTTTCCTTCCATTCCCATCCAGGGCCCTCCTTGCTCTCACTGCAGCCTCCTCAGCCTCCTTGCTGAACAACACCAGGGTCCCCTGCCTTAGTGACTGACAGCCTGCCTAATTGTATCCACTCACTCATGACAATTTGATTAAAATATTACGCCAAAGTCTCACCCCCTGTTTGTTCCTCCCCTCCAAATCTAATTTTGATTTAAAAGAAGAGAGATTACTTCCACGAGCATGACTGAAGATGCCATTAACTTATACTTAATCTTTATTACTGCTGTGATTTTAACAAATGTATGCCTTTGGTTTCGCTCCCTTTGGGGTTTGTTTCCCTTCATGTTGTCTGCATTTTCATCTCTGCTATCCTGCTGCAATCCAAACAGGTGCATCTATTGTGTCCAGAGGTTTGATACTCGTATCCCATGAGGTGAGAAGAGAGTTGTTAAAAATACAGGAGTTTAAGTAAAGATAACATTCCCTATAGGAGGCCTTCTGGGAAGGGATTTAGGTTTTTCTTTTTCTGGGTACACAATGTTAATGTAATGTCACTGGTTGGTGTTCTAAAATGCTGTGCTGTATGTGTTATCCATCGTCTCTTCAAAGAGAAATCAGAGAAAGACAGACACAAACAAACTTCGTACATACATACACAACACACACGGTTGAGAGGATTGTTGGGTTGTTGGTCTTATCATAATTCTTGCCTCATTAGTCTTCCTTGTACTCCTTGTGTCTATCAAATATGTTCATTAAAACAGTACATCTCCAGACAGAGTAGAAAACTACTGACCAGGAGATAGTCAAGTGCTCCATTCATTCTTTCCCAAGTCCAATCCGACCTGAAACTCAAAGGAAAACCATAGCGCATTTGATGTGTGTCATTTCCCCTTGGCCCCTGCGCTATTTTTGGTTAAGATTATCAGTCTCACTCATCTTTGACGTGCTCGTGACTATGTGATAAATCTAGTGAAAAATGATAGTTGAAAGCATAAGGGGAAGAGGGGTCAAAATCCCATGTATCATTCACCTGATTTGAATTGTAGCCCCCCCCCCCCCCCCCCCCCCTTGTCCCCCCCCCCCCCATGCCATTTTGAACCCCTGCCAATTCATTTTGTACATTAAAAATTGGTCAGGGTTGATAAGATTTCATTTTCACGGTTGGCAATGCAGAACTGGCGAAAGAATACAATTACAGACCCCAGTGTAAACTCTCCGAATGTCAACTTGATGTAAATGATCAGAAGGCAAGGCGCCACAAAAGAACAGGCTTCAACTTCAACAGCCCCCACCACCTCCACCTCTATCCCTTCATGCACATCTGTCTACCTCCAGCTGTCCGTATGCACTCGACAGCCTCTCGCTCTGCCAGGGGGACGCACAGCGGCCCTGTGTGTCCCCCTGGCAGCACACTTAGAAGACAGAGGACACTCTCAGTGGACAATTACACAGACTTTGTCCACTACGGTGGCCCAGTGGCTCCATGCCCTGCGCCTGAGACCACTCGTTCAGGCACATATAACACCAGAAAATTATCAAACCGTCTTCATCAATCTGACAACAGCGTGCTGTTCTGTGAGCTATAAACACACAGCACAGCAACAAATAATTCACTGCAGATACACAAAACACAACCACCAACCCAATGCTGATCCACGCAACACAAACTGAATGCCCAAACACAAGGTGGAAACAAGCACAACACAAGCACTACACACATAGAAAATAGAGACAACACAATCAAATAGACAAACACACTGCAAAAACAACCTGAGATATGCACACAAAAAATGAATGTTTGGCATTTTGATTCTCTAGCTTTAATGAAGTGTTTTATTATCCAGTTTAGACTCTCAGGACTCTTGGTTTAGGTTCGATAAAAATCCTGGTCAGGCTTAACAAAAGAACTGATGAGACTGTGGATGTTAACCCTGTCTCAGGTGAGGCAGTTATACGATGTCTACTTCCCTGGGACTCAGCAGTTGATACATATAGAATTTAATTCAATTAACAAAACACTGACTATAATCCAAGTAGGGATTACAACATAATTGGTAAAACTTCATTGGAATAATATAGTAATACATTATTAGCAAAACAGTCTACCCTCTATTCACCCCACTCTAACCCCTGTGACTCAGGTGCAGTAAATAAACATAACCGTTTATTCATTAAACAAATGTTGCTGCTGAACATAAATTGACCATCTAGTGGATATGCTTTGTATCCCCAGTTGCAGTTTATGATAGGCACATAATCTTTTGTGGAAATTTAGCAAACAGGTCAAGTTTAAAATTGTACCTAGTTTTGACGGCGGTGTGCTCTGCAGCACTTTCAAATTAAAGTAGCTTCACTCAAAATTAAACAATACAGTGATGGTAGGCTAAATAAAAGAAAACAAATATCTGCATGATGCAATTCACTAGAACCACAAACCATATTCTCCAAAATGATCGTTATATTCAATCAACACCTTTCTATTTATTGCTTGACTGTTGTGAGTTGTAGACTTCTATACAGTATATGTGACTGTGGGCATTTTAGTTTTGTTTGAAGGTACCTAATAAAGTATAAAAATAATATATATCATATAATATATTCTCCATTGGCTAAACTGCTGTGAATGTAGCGTTAAAATGTGCTAGCTCTTGGTATTTATACACAGTAAATGATCTCTGTTGGCATAGTGTTTGATTCAGATGTCACTTCCTTTTACTACAAGGTGTCAACCAGTGTGACCTGAACCCCCACTCCCCCACACCTGTGTTGTCGCCCTGTGTCATCCAGATTTGGATGCAGCCCTCTGTCGTGGCAGCAGGATACTATGACACCTCGCAATTACAAGGGTCGTGTCCCTGCCATCCAATCACACATTACCAGTCGCCAACGTGCCCGATGACTCCCTGCCGCTCTCCCTTCCTCTTCCTTAATGACTCTTTCTCACCATGTCTCTATCCCTGCCTCCCCTCTCTCCTCCTATGATTATTCAGAGGTTTGCACATTAGTCGAGTTGGCTGTGAATGGTGGGGTTATGCATAAATTGTTTGCACGGTCTGAACTTTGACACTCTGCAAATAGATGGAGAATATGCACAAGCCAACGCGTCTAATGAAAGGAGCAGGCTGGTGTTCACAGAGGTCAAGGGTCAAAGAGATTGCTCGCATCAACACCAGTTAGCCTAATAGGAGTGACACTATATATGCTTGTATACAGCAAAACGTCAGTGGTTCTACTCCAATGCATCTGATCCAACAATATGCTTTGGTTTAATCTGTGACATTTACAAGGGCTTTGAAACCACAGAGGATGTTGGTGGTGGCAGGGTGGATAGAAGGACATCAGTTGCTCAGCAGACAGTGACTCTGTGCTTTGAATAGAAACTAATATCTTAAGAAATAATAATATTAAGTGTATGATGACATAATAATAATAATAATAATAATAATAATAATAATAATAATAATAATAATAATAATAATAATAATAATAATAATAATAATAATAATAAAATTCAATAATAAAAATGTGGGCAAAAAGCAGTAATACAGTGCATTAAAACGCAACAACATGGTATTGGTCAAGTGTCAAAACATTCAATACATCTGAATAGGGAAGCTGGAGGAGAAAAAAGGTTCCGCTTAGCAATCACCCAATGACAAAACATTTAAGCAATAATGTTCACCACTCCAGTAGAGTTCAACTCTAATGGAAAATATTTTGATAAAGAAAACTAAAGAAAATGGTTGAGCACCTTGCTAATAGGGTTATGTTTATGCTTGATGTTTTTGTGCTTCTCCACACTTTGAACAGGTGTCATGTTTTGTTTTTGTTTATAACTCCAGATTAATGTTTAAACCCTGTGTAATTGTAGTGAACTGAAGTAGTTGCATTAATCTGCATTTTTTTTTCAATTTTAAGGTCAGTCCATATTAAACAAGAGTGGCTAAGTGTAAGATTGTGTTGTGAGAATGCGGCTAAATGGCTGCAGGTACATATTTTTAAGCACCCAGCATGCATCAGACGCAATATTCATTTCCTGGTGACAGTGGTAGTCATCGTTGTGTAACGCTTTGCACAAATGATGCACTCCCAGAATTTAAACGTATGTCAGCAAACCTCAACAATGTTTTTCATCAAGGACAACGGTTCTGTGCTGGTCTTTCTCGCCACAAATACAGGACCATAATGGAGACTTCACAGAGAAACACACCTCTCTGTACAGGGTGGTTGCTTATTGGCAGCTGCCAATAAATGGCCAGGGCAGAAAGAGGTTAAGAAAATAGAAGAATGGGAGACATTAGTGATAACAGAGGGACATAAAAAACAAAAGAGGACAAAGGAGAAGATAATTAGAATAATTAGTTGAAGAAATGGATCAAGTGAAAAGGGGAGGAAATGTGAAGAAGAAAGTGAAAGGTTTGGACAGGATGCTATGTTGGTCGATGACTGCTGATCCCATCTCCTCGCCCACCAGATTGCCGTTGACACCAATGAAATGTGGCTTCTCTGTCCCTAATGACCACATGGCTGAAAGGGGTGGGAGTGGGGGAGTTTGAGCCGGGAGTCTGTTGAGGCCGGAGAGGAAGGATCACTGACTGAAACAGAGAGGAAGCGGATGGGAAGGAATTACTTCTTTATGAATCACATTAGAAAAAATCCTAATTTATCATTACACCCAGCCCAAAATGCCATCCAACTGAGCCTCACCCCTGTGAGGAAAAAGAAACACCATGGCAAGTGAGGAGAGGGATGTAAAAAAGAAAAAGTAGGGAAAAAAAGTGTCAGAGCCCCAGCAGCAGCCGTTGGGCAAAATTAATATGCAAATGTATGCAAGAAATTAAAAAGCAGAATTACACAGGCAAATGAGGTAGCTACACTTGAATTGTTAGGATTATGAATAATTACTGCAAATTTCCTGCTCCTAATATAACTTGTTTTTGATAAACAAAGACTTAATTATCGAGATGCGCTGGAGAATTTCTGCAGCACTCATTAATCTTGCAGAAAAAAACAAGTCCCCGGTGGCCGCCGGTAATGAAGAGAGCGTGCCCTGAATCGGTGCGAAGATCAGAGCCACGGGGCGCCAGGCGAGCCAACACCAGACGCCGCCCTGCCACTGTCCCTCGCCATACCCAGGAGGGTCATAACTTCTTCCGCTAAGTATCAAAGGGACTTATTTATGCTGGCAACACAGCCATAAGTCCAATTTTATGAGGCCTGAGGCTAGGGAGGGAGGGAGGGGTGTGGGTGATGCAGAGGGAATGAGGGAGGGAGAGGATAGGAGAGGGTATCTGTTGATGCGCTCTGGAAATGCCACTTTGGTCGCTGCCACCTCGTCTCTCCCCTCCACCACCTCCCTTCCCTGTTCTCTCTCTTCCTCTCACCGTTTGCTCTCCTGTGATACGGACATGAAGCCTGAGGTGTTTTGGCAGAGTGCTGCCCTCTACAGGGGGCAGGGGGGGCGCTCAGGGCCAGTCCAGTGCCCCCTGTGTGTGTGTGTGTTTGTGTGTGCGCGTGCGGGTGTGCGTGCGTGCACGTATGCATGCCTATGTTTTGTTTGAGCCGTGTTGGAACCTCTAACCAAATATCATTTATGAAAAAAACAATATGTAACTGTAGATGCAACATAAATGCAGTGGTTGTGTAGAATTGGTTGGTCCAAACATACACAACAAAGATGTTAGGCTCAGCAGATGTATCAGTCCAAAATAACATCACAAAATCAATGTCAAATAATTTCCCTATTTATTTTTAATATTTGTTTGACATTGACTTTTCACCTTTCAGAGATTCTCATGTCATTTCTCTTTTGCAGCTACACGAAGAAGCCAAGCATTCTGGAATAAAATAATATTTTTCTTTATGCAGCAGCACGCAACCGCATGGGCTATCCTCATTGGGAACGATTGAAAAAGAAAAAAGAGACTGATGCTCAGAAAAATCCTTTATGGACCCAAAAATGATCATTAGCATTAGTAGTATACTCTGAAAGTACTATTTAATATATTACATGAACGTTGCTTTCACCCTCAAAGTTCAGCCAAAACCTGTTTATAAATAAGTTCAAATGAAAAAGGTTCACAAGGTCATAGTGGGGTACATCCCAGATCTTTTTGAAGTAAAGACTGAGAAGCATAAGCACCTAAGGTCTAAGGTGTCTCTGTAAAGATGACACCCAGCTGGTTTGATGAACTGTAACTGTTTACTTCTGCACCCTGTACAGATTGTTTAACACTGGAAGGAAAGTTGTGATTGGTAGATATGGGCCACACAAGTGAAATTCAAGGTGTACACCTGTGTTTTACTAAGGTCTGCAGAATGACTTATTTCTGAAATGTTAGAGGCAAGCTTCTTACACAACACTCTAAAGACAGTGGCAGAATTGGCTGGATTGGTTTCAGCTCCCAGGCTCAGTTTTAACCCACATTTCCCCTCCACCCCCTGGAGGACAATATGCCCTCTCTTATGCTTGATAAAAAAAACTAAGCATCTATAATCACATGCAAACATGCTTCAGCTTTACTGAGCAACTATTCTGATTAAGCAGCACATGCAGTGTTTTCTCTCCATTTAGGTCTTAAACTTATTCCTTAACTCAACAGCAGCTACACCGATGTCACGTTAATTAAGTTAAGTTAATGCACTCAGGTTGATCAGGTTAATACTAACTAGGGAACACATTTGTGGGTATGTACACACAATTTACAAATAAAATATAAAATGTTATGTGTTGTAACCATCATATGGACCTGAAATTATTGTTTTTTTCTTTCATAAGAATGGCAAATGGGTGAATATTTGTCTTGGTGTTACAATGTAACACAGTTATTGGTTATATTTAGTGAGATTGTAAGGATGAAGTGAGATGAGAAAATATAAAACTCCAAGGGTCTGGGGTCCAGATGGCAGCAACTCAGCTTGGAAGAAGCACTAATTCTTCAGGGAAATCAGTCATCTCTCCAACGTCATCTCCTACTCATTCACTACACTCGCAGACAGACAGACAGAAAGACAAGCAGTTTTAACAATAGTCTGAAGTCAAGAATAACGATTATTCCAAGTACAGAACTGCTTAAATGTAGGCTATTACACAGAAAACTTGCTTTATGACACTGGGTTCCTCACCTCTTAAGTAGAGTTTAATATTTGGGGATTTTGACAAAAAAAGATTTACATGACCTGAAAATCACAATTTTATTCTAATCTCTAATCTAAATATTTGGTGGAATTTTGAAATTGTTGTATAATATTAATCCCATTTGAGAACATAGTTTAACAGATACTCCACATATTACAACAGAACTGTCGCTCAGTAGTATATCTGTTGTTTCTGACCCTGTTATTGACAGTAGCATGAAGGACACAATTGAAGATGATCTAATCTTGGCTTATTTGTTATACTTCAAGGCTGCAATCTCTGTTTGATGATAACCAGGATACCATCAAACTGATGTCATAAAGTATGAATAATAAACATCTTGAAATAACAATAACTCTTAAAGGCAAATGTCAGATTCTAATCATCCACATTCAATTGTTGATTATTCTCTTTCTGTATCATACAACAATAGGATGTCATGAGTAACCATATTGGCAGCTGTTTACGAACAATGTCATCGATTAGTTTGAATGCCGCCACCATTTTATGGTTATTGTTATAGGGATCACCAGTTGTGTGGAAAGCTCTTAAAATGGGTTTAGCATTAGTGGCTTGAAGTTAGAGACTTGGAATTATACATCTGAGTTTATCTAGGCCACACTACTTGGTCTATGGAACACAGCAGTGTGTTAAAGGCTATATTTATTTGAACTCAAAGTGGATATTACTTTGAAACCTTGAAATATCTCCTTCCTGTATTTTATTCTAGTTCCATAAGCGTATTGGTTTATGTCAAAATGCCTGCAGAATTAATTGCATTAAAGACAATACTAAATATTATGCCAATTGTCCAAAACCTTACTAAATTATTCTACTCTCTGCATAATTTGGAAAATAACTTTAAATGTATGGGTGTAATAAAGGTGTGACTGCAAACACAAGGCTCTGACTAACTTACTGTCCATTTTTAAAACAAAGACACAGTACTGTAGGTGTGTGTGTCTCTGTGTGTGTGTGTTCACGTGCATGTGTCTGTCTGTGTGTATGTCTGGTGTAAAATCCCAGTGTTAGCTGTTTTCCTGACCCCAATTCTGAAATCGATTTTACGAGAGTTGCAAAGCTCAAATAAAAACAACGCATTATGAGCTGTTGACTCGGTCTTAATAAGATCAAGGCAATGTAAACCACAAGGTGTCCACACTCCTCACATCAAGTAAACCAGGCATTTATTACATCACACCACAGCAAGGGTCTGTGATATTCAACTCATTTGCAGAGTTAGGAGCGGTACGGGTGAAGCCGATGCAGTGGATCTTGTCAATATTTCATGTTGAGAGCAATTTAATATATTGCATTCTGTCTGTGTCCTCTTTGAGCGGGTGCAGTCATCAGCCTCCTCTCTGATTTTCCTCAAAACACATTTGTGTGGAATATATTTGCTTTGTAAGCTCCCATCATGTTTCTGAGCTGCCATCTACTGCCTGCGGCTCCTTTACACCATCCACACTTTTAAGACAGGGCAGTAAAGAAAACACAATACATATACATTTAAATTATGTCTCCAGTATGGCTCAAAACCACTTCCAATAATTATTATAATACATTCATATAATACATTAATTCCACCAGCTTTTAATTTGTCACTTTTTTAAATGTTATTGTTACTTTGCATATGCTAAAATAATAATCAAATATGTTTCAGCCACACTAGAAATGTGACGCTGTTGATTGCAAACAATGTAACAGAAGAATAACATATATCACAGCTCTTGTTTTCATGCCTAGTGCCAGTTAAAGAGTGGTAACTGCAGTATATCATTATTTTTGGTTAAGAGTAAATAAGTGAGAACCTGAAAACCTTCATATGAAAACATGATCGGAGTGTCACCCAATAATGATTGACAATAACTTTTTTCCATCCCTGCGCACGCTCTCACACAAACCCATGCACATACACACTCCATTAATTAGACAAAATCCTGCCATCGGCTCAAGATGTCTGTTTGGAAAACCATAGAAGGGTGGAAGAAAGGAATACTCTTGATAAAGCCTGTTACTACCACTCTCTCTCTCTCTTTCTCTTTCTCTCTCTCTCGTTTCACTTTTTCTGACATGTCTGGAGAGAGAGGAAGGCATTTATTAACATGAACTAGGAACTTGAAGTGAACAAAATATTAAACATTATCAAAGTATAAAATATTATTTTTGAAAAATACCGTAACGAAAGAAACCCCTTCCCTTTACATGTCAGTCAGAAGCCTGTGAGGTGTTTATTTCTCTGTGTGCTTGTAGACCAGCAGAAGTGTGTCTGAGTACAGCCCAAGTCAATATCTCTGAAAATGTCCATTCACTGTGTGATCCATCCATCCATCACATTGGCCTCCCATATCTGGGAAATGCATCCATGAATAAGGTTAATCATCATCACCAACCCCGTCTTTGTTGAAATATCCAAATATATTGTCCTTTTTTTAAGAATGTGTCATTTTCATTTTAAACACTTATACGTTAAATTATAATTGTTTTCTCTTTAAAAATGTAATCTCCAATATTGCATTTAGATAATATGGAAATGTTCACAGAAGTTACATTTACAGGTTCTTTCAATGTCATTGTGCGACCTATTGTTGCTGTAATCATATGAAACATATCTGCTGTTGATTCTGTGTGTGTGTGTGTGTAGGTGTGTGTGTGTGTGTGTAGTTGTCTCTGTGTGTGTAGTTATATGTGTGTGTGTTTTAACTATCTAAGGTAAGTAGACTAACTAATGGCCACCATGTCATCAGGACACTCATTGTGTGGGGTGTTGTCCCTGTTCTCCCTGCAGTCTGGCTGCGGTCCAGCACACCGTTGTCAGTTTAGTGATTGTAAAGTGGCCACAGGAGTTGAAGTGGCACAGTCAGTGCTACTCCAGCCAGCAGCAGTAACTGGCTACTCACAGCCAATTAAAATGCTTGTTATGACCCCAGGGGCCAGGAGAGCAGTGTTTTTAAATCTCTCTCTCTCTTTCACTCAATTTAGAAGCTTTATTGAAGACGAGAGCACGGGATTTATCTCCAAGGACACCTCAGTTACACAAATGTACAGTACATCACACACAGCACCACAACATATGATGCCATTATGAGCCACAATGCAAGTGCACAGTCAAACATGTACATAGTGTCCCCATCACACACACACACACACACACGCACGCACACATGAGCGCACACACAGACACAGGATGTAATTAGGTAGAGCATTAACAGGTTGCGTTCTGCAGCCCACAAGATTGCATCAGCAACAGTGGTGTTGAAATGAGAAAGCAGCCTTGCATCACAACAGCACCGATGACTGATGTTGGGGGCAGTCTGTTTACCTGCCAGCACTGACATGAATATGCATTATGAGCATTCTTGAACATGGCAAGAATGAGGCTGTGAAGCATGGCAGAATTGCCGGTCATTGTTGTGAGGCCGCTTGTAGGGGTAGAGGGAAGCATTAATAACAAAACATTTGTGAAAAATAGGTTATTTATTTAATTTGGAGGAGAATGAAATAAGCTGGTGCAAAAAAACACACACACACAAGGCATGCTGTTGAACTCTGAGTGCGAGGATGACCAGACTGTTAACAATTTTCCCTCTCAGATTGGTTACTCTTGATTGGTGAGCCACACTGGGATCGCCCTCCAATAAGGGTCTTGGTATTAAGAAAGAGGCAGGAGCCTGATTGGGCTGCACATTCAGCAGCCGAGCCATTCCTACATGAGGGTTCCTGTATCTTGCTGACATATAACAAACAAGTCAGATACATAAGACAGGGGGGTGGTTCCTTTTGCCATCATGGTAATTTATGTTTTATATTTTAATCTCATAATAAATAAAACATGTGATTACTCTCAAGTACCAGAGGTTTAAATTATGAGATCCAGTAGAAAACCTGTTTCAAAGAAATTATACTTACTTTACATTCAGCAAAAATAGGTTTCAATCTCAACATTGTTTACATCAAAGTTTCTGTCCAGCTGCTGAACGTTTACTTACAACATATCCACTACTTGTGTACACCACGATTAACGTCAAAATCGGTGAAATGGTCCTTAGTCAAGTGCATGCTTGTTTCCTTTTTCATTTCATTACTAGAATTTATAATCTTCCAGTTTGTCCAGTAGCAGAGACAGACAGACAGACAGAGTCTGATCGATACAGACCGACAGTAAACTGTATGTGTTGTCCCCTGTCGGCAAACATGCCCCCATAAAGAGAGGCCTGCAGCCATGCCTGGAGGAAGCATCGGCTTAGCAGCACTCTGATGGTCTGACCAGGACCCAGGGACCTGCGCCATAATGTGCTTTTAATTGGGGACTAGGAAGCATGGTGCGAGGCCAGGTTTCACAACACATGTTCCAGGGTTACTGCTTAATGTGTAATAAATAGGATTTATGGCACGTTGCTCAAACATGGCCCCATGGCAGTTGTAGAGGGAGTGATATAGGGTGATGCACAGATGTGGGGATGTCTTATTTAGCAGTGAAATTCATATTGGGGGCCACACAATATTTACTGCTGCTTGTTGTGGCAGTTTTTTTTCTGTGGCATTTGGTTACAGTTAGCAGGGAGAAAAAAAATAGAGGTCTGGATTTAAGGTGACAAACCATGGTCTTGTATAGGCCTGATATTATGTAAGTGACTGTTTTTCTTTTACATAGACTTCATAGATGCATTCCTGGAAATTAAGTTGTAGTACCCTAATCCTAAAAAAATTGAATCCAACCTTAAGGCCCCTTGTTCACTAAAGACCACAATATGAAAGCATTTTGTGTTAATTCATGAATGAATACGTAACTAGTAACTACCCATGAGACGAACGTAAAAAGTGTAGTATTTCTATCTGATATGTTGAGAAATTATACGTAATGTGTTTTCATTGATTCTGCATCTGTAATGGCTGCATCTGTGTGTGTGTTTTAACCTGCAGGTTACTGGTATGTCTCAGATGACTGTTGGCCCAGCACAATGCATCTGTGTGTCTATGACTCCTTTAGTTAACCCTCATTCACAGAGAGCCAGTCATATAAGCACTCTGTTACAGGGGCACTAAGAGCGTTAATGCTAAATTCATAACCATTAAAACTTTAAGAGGGAAAAACACTTAACCGTGAAACTGTTGCACGACTACATCGCAACAACCCAGCCTGTGTGTTTTTTTTTCTTCTGTTTTTTGCTGTTTACCCCATCAGAGTCTTGTGTTCATTTCCACAGAGTCACAACAGCATCAGAGTGATAGCTCTGCCGTCCCAGAGGACCATCCCTCCATGACATGTTACGCTCCTGCAGACACTCGACCTTTTTAAATATTAACATATCCTCTCTATTCTCATCTCATTCACTAGGCGTTTGATACATTGTGGGAGTGATATATAAATATATTAATAATAAGTGACATGCTAACAGGCAGACACCTCAAATAAAACAGTGTCTGCAGCCTGGGAGTGCGGCAGAGTGCAAACAAGTTGCTTAAAGGTAATTTCACAATATGCTCTCGCATCACCTGTGCAAAGAGACACTGTAAGCATTGCAAATCAGTTCTATCTGAACATGTCATTTTGCTTTAAGTACAGTCTTAATACAAGTTAAACCATCTGCCACCTGTATCAGATAATTACACTTTGACTCATAAAGATGTTTCATAAAGAGAATAGAGATGATGGATTCTGGAAAAATTCAGCAAACACAGTGAAACTTAAGTACAGAAAACCCTCAGGTTATTTTTATTATTCTAAACAGCTTGTGTCTGTTTACTTTGTTTGTCCCCAGCAGGGATTCTAAACTTTGGACCAAACTTTCCTGTCTGTTATTTTATATGTTTGCCTATTATAAAAATAGCTTAACTTTGCACGTCGGAAGTGTGCGTCACCAGAATGGGATTGAGCTATTATTTAAATTAAATTAAATTATTGGGCTTGGTCTGCCCCATACAGAGGGTTGGAATTACACGCAACTGGATGTAATTGGACAGTTACCAGTGATGTGGACAGGCCAACCACTGTCCACTCCTTGTTCTTTGAATGTATTAAGCAGTGCGTGTGTGTGTTGGTTTGGACGTGTATTTAATCCGACAGACCTAACTGACAAGATAGAGAAGTTTCATGTTCATGTTGTGCAAGCCAGTTCTCACTGGTTATGCTATTTTACAGTTCTTAGACCATTCATGGACATACTGTGCTTCATATGAGCTCAGGGAAAAAGTACTGAAGTTCAGTGGAAAAATGCAGAGTAAGTATACATGATACTTTCAGAACAAAGCCATTTTTAACAAGTGAGTCTTTGGGTGTTTAGAACCTATTGTGATCTCATCATGTGAGACCAACCACCAGTCCTTAGGCCAATGGAGATAAACATTATCCATCTTTCCAGCAACTCTAAGTGTTTCAGTAAAGGCAGTGTTGTGGTAAGGTGATTAGCATCGTTACATCTCAGAAAGAAAAACATGTTTGCAGGCAAAGTTTTCAATTCATAAGCTACACTGGATATCCTTTGAGAGTTTTGGGGTTCTGGAGCCAAACCCAGTTGAGTCTGGGCAAGAAACAGGGTATACCCTGGACAGATCATCTGTCAATCATAGGAACAAGTTACAGAGATAAAACAACCATTCACACTCTATGTGCATGTCTTTGAACGTTTGGGAGGAAGCCTGAGAAACCCGCGAAAAACCTCTGCGGGCACAGGGCCAGAAAGCATCAACTGACTGTGAACACCAGAACTAAACACCCCAGCATTTGCTTTCGCGGAGGTCAAAGGTCATCAACAAGGAGTCAATGGATTGTTTGAAGAAACATCACAGAGGCAAACCTGTCAAACTTCACACTGACAATTGTATGGGCATAGTGTTTGTCGGTGTGTGTGTGGGCACAAAGCTCTTTCAGCAGGCCACCGGCTGCTTTGTACATGAAAACCTGTGTTAGTGTGTACGTCAGTAACACCCACTCTGTTGACATGTTTATGCATGTGTGATTGCTGGTTGGACTGCTCATATGTGAGTTTAGAGTCCGTGTCCCTTGTCCCTCAGGAGGCCCTTCACCTCCATCTTAATGAAGTCCCATAGAAAGTGTGGATGGGAAGGAGAGTGTATGTGTGTTTGAGCTGTTTTTGCACGTGTGTGTTCCCCTTGTTTTTCCTCCCCTGGTTACCTTTTGAGCCGTGGCCTTAATTGGGGGCCCAATTAACGCAAGCCAGCATATATTGAACATGTGGTAGCCAAATATAATGTTTTTATCCTAACCCAGCTTTGAGTCTCCCTCGACAAATGTCCCCAATCCCCAACCCAGGGGACCTCCTCTTAGCTTGTGAGAACGTACAGGTTAACAGCTTTTGACTTGGCACCTACTCCACTCTACTTCCCACTTCACACCTTGAGAGGGGCGAGCATCTCTTCTAACCTATGCCCTTTGTCATCCGTCCCACATCTAGGTCACAAAGGGGGAACGTCAGCCGGTGGTGGGGGGGGGCAGTACAGACCGGGGATGATGGTGGAGGAAGAGGAAAGGCAGGCAGAGAGAATTGGATGCTGGGGAGTCCCTTGGTCCCCACTTCATTAAAACCAAATAAAAACGGGAGGTCATTTATCTCTTTCCCTGCAAAGCCATAAACACAAATAGCTTCACCACGGCCCTCCTATCCTCCCTCTCTTTGCCCGGGAGTATATATCACAACAGATAAAGCTGACCCGTGATGATAGGTTGTATTCAATTGTAATGTAAGTGAAATTTTAGATTGCTGATATGACTGGAGGGGTGCCGAGCCGGTGAGTTTGCTGTTTTGTGTGTGTGTATGTGCGAGGGAGATTAACCTGCATCTTCCCCTTCTTATTTCCTTGTCAGGGACAACATTAAATCACTGCTCCCAGTCTGAATGATGAGCACTGCTGCTTTTTATTCTGCATCCAGGTGTGTGGGGGTGTACTGTGGTCGAAGCTATTAAGATGAGCATTTGGATACAATGTTGTAGATCCATCTATACTGGGAAGAATCAGGATGTGTAAAGGTATTTTCAGATGGAACCACATCCCAGTGTCTTTCGAGACTATTTGAAAGTGTTCTGTCTAACAAACTACTACATGGTTGTATGATGTTGTAACCCTGTCTGCAGGACTTAGTTGCTATTGTTGCTTTATGGTGATTTAATTCAAACTCATGTCCTTAAGCCCTTGCTCTTGTGTCTAACACACATCAAATCCTCAAAGTTGTTGTAACTCAGTGAGGGAGATGCATCCAACAGCCCATAAAATGGATACATTTAGACATGATGCTAAATTCTAGTGATGTGTTGTAATAATAATAATAATAATAATAATAATAATAATAATAATAATAATAATAATAATAATAATAATAATAATAATAATAATAATTGTATTTCTATAGTGCTTTTCTTTGACTCAAAGACACTTAACAAAGAACACAGATTAGACAGACAGAGACGTAAAACATATGCAGGTGGGACAGAAATGGACTAGCAGTAAATGGAGGAGAACAGTTGTGTTTTGAGGCGGGACTAGAATATGGAGAGGGACTCAGATTCACGGATGTCTTGGGGGAGAGAGTTCCAGAGCCTCTGGGCAGCCCTGGAGAAGGCTCTGTCACCTGAGGGAACGTAGGGTCTGATAGGGGGAGAGGAGGCCATTGAGATAGGGAGGGGCCATATGGTGAAAGGTTTTGTAGGTGATGACCAGGATTTTGTAGGTGATACGCTGGGGGATGGGAAGACAATGCAGGTCCTTGAGGAATGGGGTGATGTGGTGCCATGATTTGGTATGGATGAAGAGACAGGCAGCAGAGTTTTGAACCAGTTGAAGTCTTTTGATTGAGGTTGTGCTGATGCCGTAAAAGAGTGAATTGCAGTAGTCCAGGCGGGAGGAGATGAAGGCATCAATGAGTCGTTCGGCTGCAACCGGGGATGGGTTGGATTTTGGTGATGTTGCGGTGATCGAAGAAAGAGGTTTTAACCACTTGGAGGACGTGGGGCTCAAGGGAGAGGGCAGGGTCAAACATCGAGTCAAGGTTACGTGCCTGAGAGGAGGGGGGAACTGTCGTGCTGTCAATTGTGAGTGTCAGGTTTGCGTATTTGATGATGGGGGATTTGGAGCTGATGAGAAGCAATTCAGTTTTATTGCTGTTGAGTTTGAGAGTTGTGATTTATCCAGGTTTTTACTGCTGAGAGACAGGAGTCAATTTGGAGGACTGGTGGGTTTTTGGGGAATTTTGTGTTGAGGTAGAGTTGTGTGTCGTCGGCATAGCAGTGGTAGTCCATGTTGTGTTTGTGGAAGATCTGGCCAAGGAGGAGGATGTAGATGATAAAAGGAGGGGGCCGAGTACTGAGCCCTGTGGAACGCCTTGGGTGACTGAGGCTGTCTCAGAGGAGTGGTTATTGAGAGTAATGAAGTGGGATCTGTATGATAAGAAGGACTGGAGCCAGCTGAGTGCAGTACTTCAATACCGATATCTTGTTGTAGTCTTGATAGACAAAAATGGAGACCAATATCAATGCCAATGTTACTGTTGCTTCCTGTTCCTGCAGGTCTAAGTTTATAGTCATGTAAAGGTAACAACTTTTTTAAAATGTCCCAATGAAGGCGTATAACGTTTCACATTGTGAGAACAGCACTTCAAGCCCAGACCCAGAGACTGTAGGGTTAACATGAACACTTATATAATGATGATTATTCAAAGATTAAAGCATAAGCTCATTTTAATGTAAATATTTCCCAGACATCATAGTAAAACACAAAATTACAGAGTTACACTTCTGGGGCTTACAGTAGCTGTAAAACAATTACACACTCTATAACTTGCCTTGTGAAATCTCAGTCGTAATTTATTTATTAAACACCTACTACCCCCACTTAATAATTTAAAGATGCTCTTCTATATTAACAAAAAAATAAAAAAGATATTTGCACTGTAAATAATGGGATGGAATAGGACCTTTTAATGAACTTACTTATGTTAACATTGTTTAAAAAGTGACACTGCCCCTTTATTAACATGAGCACCTTGCGCCATCATGTAAATATAACAGGTTTAACCATGCATGCTAATTCTCATCTGCCTGTCGCTAGCAGGTTGATGGATCATAAAACATTTTAAAAGAAAATGTACAAGAGCACTCAAGCATATTCAAATGATCAAATGATGACTATGCCATATGGCACATAAAAACATCAATAAAAATGGCAAAACTTCATAAAAAGACAAAAATAGATAAGCTCCGATAATTTTTAAAACAAAAAATCAACTGCTACTTCCGATTATTATACAATATCACGTTTGATTGTCCAGTAATCGTAGTGTTGGACGTGTGAAAAATAGTTTTAGACATGATGGACTTTTGTTCTGTGTGTGTGGCACTGTAGGTATGTTCGATAAAAAATATTTGAGCTGCAGGGGCAGACGTCAGACAGGGTAAAGCAATGCAGTTATTCTTTAGGCTAATCTGATGGAAAAGTGTGACCATTTGAGAAAGGGTGGATGAAGGACCTTTTGATTATTTTCATGCTAAGTTTGTTTATTTTGAGTACCCTTACCATTTTTTTATGTTTGATTTTAATAAATAAATAATGTCATGATAGAATCTATAATAAGACAATGATCATAAATGGCCTTTAAACACTCGATGGCTGATTTATTTAAAGAAATACCTTGCTGTTAATTTTGTATAGTTTATTTTAAGTGCTCTTTTCAGTTATCCTATTACTAAAAGGTGGTTTCATCAAATTGTCCACTAGGCAAATAAGAAATATCAAAACTGTTTTGCTGAAAAGAAAAAAAAAACGTCTCATTGTCACAGCTACCGCTCACACAAAACTACAAGATATTCAAAACTATTGCATCATTTGTATTTGGCCCTCACCCGTTGCGTAGAGGGATCTGCAGCGGGTTTGTAAGACTGAGAGTTTGCGATGATCAGAGCTGGTTAACTCTTTTACAATGTTAAAATGTCTGGGGACTCAGCCATTGGAGTTTGTTATCGATAAATGTTATCACCACGATAATTGGTGCAATTGCCTGAAGACGGGATAACTATCAATAACAATTGCGCTGCAATGATTTAATCCAAAATATATATATTTTAAATTAAACCTTTCCCTACTAGCTGTCCATGTGACTTTCCCTCGGTCCTGTGTAATTTCAATACATCAGCATGGCCTCCTCTGGTTCTCTCTGACAGGCTGACAGGAATTCTAAAACATGGATTTGACCTCTGCCCCTCTGCGTAGCCTGACGAGTGAATCTATATCCTCATCCGGACTCCACTCTCCGGGCCCATTTCTCCCCTTTGCCCCTGACACCTTTGCATGATGCAGCGTTGTGTGTAAGTGGGTTACGCAGAGCCGAGGCTACCTGGCTCGCACTTGCATCAGGCGGGGAGGGGTCAGCTGGTGCACAGGTCTTAGGGAATGTCCTTTTTTGGAATGACATCTGATCTTCTCTGGAGCGTGGGAGAGCGAGGGGATGGGGAGGGGGACTCAGAGATCAGGGGGTTAAAGGAAGGAGAAGAAACAGCACTGCTTTGGATTTGAGCTTCAATGTGACCTCTGCCCCCCTCCCTCTGGCTCAGATATCAAAACACTGAACCATCTGGCCGTACTACAGGCTAGCAGGGAGCATAGGGTTAATATCATACACTTAGGGAGCAGAATACAGACTGCAATTATCTTTCTGAGACTGAATCGTATTATTTGATCCTGGACTGGCGACAGATGGAAGGGAGGTATTCACATCATCACTTACTGTCTCCATCTTCGCTGCCATTCCTGTGCAACTCAAGTCTGGAAGGCAGGGCGAGTGGGGTTGAGGACATAATGGTGAGATAGGGCAAGAAAGGGGCAAAGGGAGGGTGAGAGAGGGCACGGGGTTGCAGGGTTGTGGCAGAAAAGAAGGAGGTGGAAGAGGGAAACCTGAGCCTAGAGGGGTTTGCTTTCTTCTCCCTCCTCAATCTACCCATCCATCATAATGGGAAGAGAGAGTGTTTGAAGGCCATAGATAAAGACACGCAGTTTGCAGAAAAGAGAATTGGGAGGAGAAAGAGGAGGAGTGGGATGAACAGCTGGTGGAGTTACTTTACATACACACTACTGAAATACATCTCCTGAAATATACTCAAAGATGCACGAAACATTTTCACACAAACACAGGATCAAGTGACCGAGCCATGTGCTGTCATGCTTTTTGACCAACCCACGACAAATGAATACCAACTTTCCACTCACATAGGCCTCAACAGAGTCAAAACACTTTTAATTCATGTTGATACTGTCCGTGTCTGATTTGCAACACTTTTTAAAATATGATATCAGTTTGAAACCAAATCCAGGAGTATATTCCTAAAGCAACACCAAAAAACTGAACCATCCTATGTGATTGTAATGCTGCATCCTAATTTTAGCTCACTGAATGCGACAAAGGAACCTATCGCTGGAGATGTATTCAGTGATTATTCAGCGTTGTGTCTCCGGCCCAAGACTTAGCTTTCCCTGTAGTTTATCATGCGTTTACAATTTAACACAAGCCTGTTGTGGGTTCATACACAAAATTCTGCCTATCACACCCATAAGTCTATGCACCTGGATTTTTGCCTTACATCCGCTCTCCGTTTTAGGAAAATATAACTCAAAATGTTTCAGTGTGTCTGCACAGAAAGGTTGGTGCTTATCTGACAGAACAGATATGCTTCTATTGTAATCAATACAATTCACACAGGGAGTGTAATGACTTGCAGATGACATACAAACTCAATACAAAAGTTGAATGCTTTGAGTAGCCTAGGGATGGCATGATACCCGGATGGCGGGAGTACCAATTCCATGATTTTCGACACTTAGGAACTACCATGGCAGGTGGCCTCCACATAGAAAGAGAGGCAATGAGCAAGTTAAGAATATAGTCAGGGGAAAAAATATATATGTAAAAGTTGTTTTCTGATGGATGGAATGTGTTGACCATCACCTACTAATATTGGTAGCACTGAGATCTCTTGATTTAAAATGATTAGAAAAAAAACACCTGTTCTACACCCACATATACAGGATGGCAGCAATCTAACTGACATATCATTATATATAATATAATTATAATTAACATGTAACTGAAACTGACAACGCACCGCAAGGTCAATGGATTGAAAAACGTGAAGAACATTACATTACTTATCCTAGAGGTCAAGTCATCCAAACATGATGACCTGTCTTATGTTTATTATTAGTGACTGACCCAAAAAACGTTTTTACATATTTAATAATAATACAATAGGTCCAGTGCAGGCTGCATTTTTTATAGGTATCAGCTGAACAATAAAAAAACACCATTAAGCCCCCTAGGGTTACCCACAGTGCACTAGTCACATATAAATAACACTACATCAGTAAATGATGAATATCATGATCAGTCATGATCAGTCATTGATATGTGTAAAAAGACAACAAATGACAACAAATATTATGCAGTGAAAGGATGACAAAACAGCTGGTTATCAATACAAGTCGAGATTATAAGTGGTAATATCATTTGTACACATTTTAGAGCTATATGTAGACATTCATTTCTTTTATTATAATTATTTGGCAGGCTATCCCTGCTCTTAGTCTTAAATCTAAAATGTATTGATAATTTAAAACTGGAATATAGGTATCGATTGAATCATTTATTAAATACTTTAAAGAGTATAAATATTTGGTAAGTATGCGTCCTGCAATAATTGTTGATATTTCAATATTTTTGAAGCCACAAGACCTTTTTGAATGTCCTACAAAAATTCCCAGATGAATGACAGGATGTTTTTTTTCTTCTCAATAAATAAATAACTCATAAATATTAGGCCCACGTCTCAAACAGAGATCATACATGCTTACAGATATGCATACATTTGTGGGAGAAAATATTGAGGTTAAAAGATTCATTAAGCCTATTCCCCAAACACACACACACACCCACACACGCACTCTCTCTCTCTCTCACACACGCACACACACGCACACAAACACACGACTGTGAGCGGATGTGTTTTCCAGGCAGACATCTGAAAGTGGATCCTGAATTTCCATGTAGTATCGGGCCCAGGAGAGCTGGTTTACAGGGCAAAGAACCAGCCTCGCTCATTTAATTACTGCCTATCAGTGGCATCAGAGTGTGTAGCTACCAGTTTAAATGGAAAGTGGGATAAAACAGGCACTGGCAAGGCGAGAGAGAAAGAGAGCGAGAGAGAGAAGCTGTAGCTTTATGCAGAGATTTGAAACTTTCTTCTTTGGTAGCTGTGGTTTATCTCTTGGACCTCCATGCAAATGTGGAATATGCAATGATTTAAGAAATAAGGCAAGATACAATTTGGTGTCTTTTGATAACACAGTTTAATTATTTGTTATGCATTCGTAAGTACAATATAGACTCAGTTAAAAGCAATGCGAATCAAATATAACTGAGATTAGATATGTAATCAGTTTCGCAATAAAACGACATAATTATGTTTATATATTATTTTGCCAAGCAGCCCAAGTCTCCCACTCAACCTTTGTGTCGCCTGGTTTCCACTCAGTTCGAAATGTAGATAGAGACAGACATAATATAATAATTATGTTTTCCAATGAGGTCCTCGACAAATTCATGTTCAGCACTCGACCACAGCAGCCTACACTTCAGCAGGACAGAGGCCTAGAGCCCTAACAAGGTTTGTGGTAATTTCCCTGTTTGTGACTGAACAACCAAACATAAATAACGTCCAAATATTAAACAAGGTAAGGGACAGACCATGTCATTTGGGGAGATTTTCATGAAATCGTGGAACACATATGGTGAAGGATTCATTGATCTTATTCTTAGTTTCATGATACCTTGCATGAATGATGGGCATAGCTTCCAATTGTGTCGCTATAACTAAGAACTGTTGTACTACTTCTTTCAAATGCACACCCACTATTCGACGTAAATTATTACTTTAGCAAGGCAAAACAATAAAAACTGCCAATTCATTTAGAGAGAGAGGCTCAGTCTGGAGACAAAGTGAAGGTTCGAGCAGGATGTGTTCTTCGGTTGACCGCAACGCTGATGTAGCTGCACCCGAAGAGTTCCACCACAACATTGTTCTGTGGCCCCCGGTGTAGGACATTGCCCTGGGCTCCCCACCGGCCCTCGGTGTTCACTGAACGAGCACGCCTTCCCTGTGGACCGCGGACATGCTCTTCCGCCCTCAGCTAAAGCCACCTACAACACCCCAGCCCGGTCAGAGGGAGCGCCGCCTGGGGCCAGTCTACCTGCCGGACCCTGTCACCACTCCCAGACATTTAGTGGGAAAGATGGGCTCCCCCGGGACTGCCCCATCCACCCTCACGACACACACACTATCTGTTTCTCGGAAGCATTAGAGGAAAGTGGTGTGTCAGGAGGGCCTGTGTGATGTAAAGATCTGTGAAGAATGTAAGGGACAATAAAGAACACAGAGGCAGATAAGATATAAAGGCTAGTTTTCTTGCTTGGTTTCATTCATGTACAGTAACAATACTGTCCTGTTTATCATGCTTTTACACCTGTCACTCCGGCTCTGAGGATTCTGGTTTGAAAATAACATAAAGAGACTATAAGACATTATTCAGTTACTGACCCACTTCTTGTCTTCATCCCTCCATCATACAGTCCCTGCAAACATGTTTTTACAAATTGTTTCAGGAACGCTTTCATTGTTTTTCCTGCAACTGATGAAAACAAATTGTGAAAAAAAAAAAGAT